>MU185053.1:0-22535 GCA_016904865.1 Pissodes strobi
TCTGGCGACACGTACAATATGTATTGCCTAATTGATTCGTTGACACCTGGTATACTCATATAAAATAAAATTCATTTGTGTACTGCAAAATTATAGAATCTTTTGCAGTAACAAATATCATCGTTGCTCGTTGTAAAAATTATGCCCCAATAAAATGTACAATTAGGCTAACAGCAACTACATAAATGAAGAAAACATGTTAACAAATGTCAGGAGCATATAAAAACTTGCATCTTCTGAGAACAGCCACTATAATAATTAAATTAATGTTCTAAGCCCTCGGACTTACTACAGTTGTTGACGACTAGCCGACTTGTATATCTGTTTTCTACGAATATCTTTTATGGTTCGCGACGATATTGTTTCTGTTAGACCCTTCTGCAGAGGCGGATTTATTCTAGAGTTTCTGTAAACTTCCATGTTATAGTGTATCATCGTTTCAAAATATTTAGTTATTCAATCATGGTGAAAACTAAAAAAAATACATATTGGTATTCGATATGCAAAAATAATACCCATCCGTAATCTGCCCATAAATAACACTTGCATAGTTAAAAATATGTGTTTTTGAAATGTGTAGATGTCGGACGGAAAATAAATATGCAACTAGATGATCCTTTGTTTTTAGTCTCTCTGTTACTGATGTTTCATAAATTCAGTGATAAGACCAAACTGTGAGAGCGTATGCTGTTCATGGAAGTCATGCATCAAGCTCTGATTTCTGAAAATCTCAACACTCGTTATCCGTTATCTGACTTTCACACTTGTTTTATAAGTTCAGGTCTAAATAGATTGACTTATTCTCAAGCTCCTTTATCATTTAATAGCATTCACATTGAACGCACCTTATCCTACTAAAGGTTCAGCCCAGTTATTGGTTCAGCTACAGATATATTCACGCATTCAGCCATACCATCAGCTATATCTCCGACGTATACAAATTTATCTTCCATATCCTAGCCGTTCTCTCCCTCTACAACATGTTAACCGTTTTCTCCATTATCTGATATATCTTCAGCTTTTTGCATACTTTATTTATAATATGTAAAGAGCGGAATATAAGAACTTACATTCAACTAAAATATGCGCGTATATATGCCTTGTTTGCCTTTAAAATATGCAGTTATATGCATTTTTTTGACCAAATATGCATACTGGTATGCAATACTTCTTCATTTATTATAGTAAAATAGGGTAAAGAAACACAATGGGTTCTAAAAAGGTGTTAATTTAAAAAAGAAATTAAAAGAAAAGCAAAAAAAAAAAGGTAAACAATTTTTTAACCTGAAATTGTATAAAAGACAATTATTACTAAATATTTTTCAAAATTTTCAAGTAAAAAGGATTGTTTTCTATCAGTAAAAATATGTTTATACAAAAAAAACTTCTTTAAGCATCTACTGATGTAATCGGACAATACTGCAACTTAGGTAGTAAAGTATAAGGCCAAGATACAGCTTTTACTGCAGTTAAGTATTTAAATCCTTCATTCTTTTTTACAGTTACATCCAATTTGATCCTTATTTGACCTCCTACTTTACCGGGAATGTTAATACATTTAGAGGAAAAAGTTTCAACAATACTAATTGAGTCTCTTATACTTAAATTTCTACTTTCTAACGAGGATATTACGTCCGGTCTGAAATTAACCTTAATAAAAACAAGATCTTTAGCCACACTTTTTCTTTTTTACAACTCTTTACTTTGCACAACACACTGCGAATCGTCATCTATATCCAAAATTAGTTCTTTAATGGAATCCAAATGTTCTGCGTAGAATACTGCGGCCTTAATCCATGTTCCTCACCGGGTAATTACAGGTTCTGGAGGTAAACTAACTCCTGGTAATCTCTCCGTATACATCTGCACTCTCACAGATGCTTTTAGAAACACTTTTTTTACATTTGAAATTAATTTATTTTGGATATTCAGTTCTGACGGTTTCTGCGACACGGTTTATTCCATATAAAAGACAAGTCACATGTACCATATTGGGGTAAAAGATTCTTAAGTTTTGTCCGACTTTTGCCATATGCGGTGCTGCATCGGACAAAAGCAATAAAACTTCTCATCTGGGACTGGATTTGGTAAGAAAAAAAAAAGCTCGATAGGGACTGCTGAATAAATCCGGATACGGTCACATTTACGGTTACATTATTAGGTTTGTCTAGCTGCTTAGAAGCTAGATATGGGTTTGTTGCTTTATCTTTTTGCAGTGCTTCAATCATAAGATGTGCGATATATCTGCCACAAGCATATGTGCTTTCATCAACAATAACGTAAAAAATTTTATCAGCCAGTGAAGCTCTAATTTCTTCCTTAAACGTTTTCGTATACTGAATGGACTTGCTTCTTACTAAGCGTGGATTCGTCAGGAATGGTTTGTTTACAATATGTTTGCAAAAATCCTCTAAATTGCGGGTTTTGCATTTTTTTTAAAGGTATGTTTGCTACGACCAAAGCCTTGCATAAGTCTTCTTGAAAAATTTCCTTTTCAGATTTCGATTTACCTTTAACATTTTGAAATGCGTTTTTTACACTCAACTGAACTGGTCCAGATTTCATTTTTTGTAACTTTGATTTATGCAGCGGTGTTTTCAAATTCTGATCGATTTGGAACTTCTTTTCACAAACAATAATTTTTGCACAAGCTCCACTAGACCCTAACTCTAGGAAATTTTTAATCCACGAAGACGTTTTCGCTCTTTTAGACATTTTGAATACAAATTTGAAATCACTAGTTTCACACTGAAAATACTGAAATCTTTCGACAAACTAAGACAGAAGTACTATTACAAACCGATATAGATACAGTTTGTTAGGCAGGTAATAATAAAGCGTTGTTAAATGACAATAAATAACCCCTAACCCCTAACCATATACCTGCAAATCCCGAAAACCCGAATAAATACCTTGTGTATAACCAAATTGTAAATATTAATTTACATAATTAACTTCAGATCGGAAAACCAGTGCCGCACTGGACATTACACCTAATGAGTACATAAAAATATGCTCATAAACTAATAATTTGAGAAAAATATGCATTTTATTATAAAATTGACAAAATATGCATACATATGCACTTTGCAAATATTCCGCCCTTTAATAATATGTAACATGTTTCTGTATTAACTTTTCACATATAAGCAAAGATCGAGAAACTATACTCATTCTGAAATATGTAAACTGTAAACTGAGAACACTGAATAAATATGAAACTATCCGCAGGCCACAGGTAAGTCTTGATGAATTTATTGGATTAATTCCATATTTCCTCTTGCGCTTTTTTATGTAAATTCCGTGAAACCTCAACTGCTAAAAATCTTGTTGCTAAGTATAAAACGTATCTGTTCGTGTCTCTATTGTGGCCAATATAAATATTTATTTTAAAATGTATGTGACGTAAACGTCACGATCCTGTAGCGGTGATCAAATCGCAAGCTGGGTTGTACCCTTAAGAACTGTGGCGTGCAACGACGCAGTGGCGCGCGGCGCTGCCAAATGAAATTCATTAAAATACAAAAAAAATCTGATAGAAAAACAAATATTTTTTTAACCAAAAATAAACTGGGAAATGACATTTCCTATAAATAGAATGGAAACATTTAACAAAAATGACAAGTTGGACTGACACGTGATATCTGAAAAATGTCGAAAATTCAAGTCGGAATTCAAATCGAATCAATACCTAGTGCTGATTATATTACTGAGGCATGACTAAATAAAATACCTATCTAATTTCTACTTTTTTTGCTTCAGTTTCATTAATAATACTTGGTTACCTTTGTTTAAATCTAAAGCTGACAATGTTAACTAATTAATAACTGTTTGGCAATATTGCACGAATACAAATTATTTTTTCAAAATAGATAATACCTACCTAATTACAAATCTAAAACACCTTAAGAACTTGATTACCTAAAGACGATTTGTATAAGGACACACTCGAAAGTTTCCATTTTTATATTTAACATTTTCATTTTTAGATTTCGACTTTTGAAATGACGAAAATTTGCTCTGGAAACGTAAATCCTTTTTTAGATATTTCAACTTCGTTAGAGTGACTAAGGGAATTATTGGCCACCAAAAGATTAATCTGTCAAAATAATATTATACAACATGCAGGAACATATTTACAAACTATATGGTGTGTATGGTTTAGGAAATGAAATGAAATCTCTATTAATAGCAACATGCTAGAAGGTCTACTAAAAAATATACTAATCATATATAAACATACATACACACACCCACACATACACACCCATACACCCATATACATATATACATATACAAGTACTTTAGCTTACTTAATATATCACAATTGTTTGTTTACACAAATGAATGCACAATTTTTTAAATATATCTAAAGTATCACAATTCTTAAGTTCAAAAGGAAGATTGTTGTATTCAACTAGACCCTTATGAAATAAACAATTTTGGCTAAAATTATTTACTACAGCCTGTACATACAAATTTCCCCTAGAACGAGTTTCATAGCAATGTATGTCCTCTACAAAGAGAAGTTGTTCCAATAAATGTTTTGGAAATATGCTGTGTTTTGTTTTGTTGATTGTTGTCATAACATTGACAAAGATGCTTTGCCTGACACTTAGAAGGTTAGTTGTTTCTAGCATACATTTGATACTTGTGTATTTATCACAACCTATTATAATTCTTAAAGCTTTGTTTTGAGTTCTTTGCAAAGCAGCAGCTATCTCGGCATTGTTAAACAAATATAATATGGACGAACAGAAATTTAGATGTAGCTGCACAATGGTTTTGTATATTAATAATTTGGACCAGTAACTCAAATTTTTACCCAACCTAGCCTACAAATTTTTTTTGTTATATACAGCATGACTAGAAAAACTTTAATGCTCATCTATTATAACACCTAAATATTTACATTCTCTAACTTGTTCGACCTTATCACCAGATACATAAACTCCATCATTATTATAAGTATCGATTTTGTTATAAAGGGAGATCCTATGGCGCTCGACGAGCGGTGTGTGTGTGTGCGAAGATGTTGATTGACACGGTTCTAGAATAGTTGTAGGTTGTAATTAGTGGGAAACAGATGTCCTGGGATTGAGTTCCACAGCGATGCAGTGCGCCAGACAAAGGAGTTCTTGTAAAGCGATGTTCTAGGTGTTTCCAGTTGTACGACGAACCGGTGCGCTCTTGCCGTCTGTCGTGACCGCCTGACAGGAGTTGCCAGGGGCGGGATGAGGCGGGCCCAATCCTGGGAACATCTGCCGTGAAAGTATCTGTAAAACAGAGACATCTCGGCCGCATGTCTGCGGTGTTCCAGACTATCTAGATTCCGGGTCAACTCCGGGTCGCCGACTAAACGCACAGCTCTCTTTTGAATGGAATCCAGCAGCTTTAGGGTGTGCTTTGGTGCGGCACCCCAGATATGTGAGCAATATTCTAAGCACGGTCTTATTTGCGCTTTGTAGAGCAAGAGCAACTGCTGCGGTGTATAGAGTTTTTTGTTGCGAAATAGCGCACCAAGCTTCTGGGAGGCTGATTTTGCGATGTTAGCAACGTGGTCATGCCAGGACATATTGGTGTTGACCGAGACACCCAGCAGTCCGATTGACGAGGATGAAGGAATGGTCGATCCTGTCATAACGTTGTCAGGGCCCGCTGTATTGGCCCTCTTTGTAAACGTTGCTGCTTGGGTCTTTGCTGCATTGAACTGGACCAAATTTCGGTCGCCCTAAGTTTGAACTTTCTCCAGGTCTTCATATATTGCCGTAATCTGCTCCTGTCTGCGGTGATGAGTCTCAGTCGCTGGTAAGGGTTTTTCTGATCTAAAGTGGGAGACAAGGGTACTGTCATCTGCAAAACTGTAAACAGGATTATTCGTTTCGATCAGCAGGTCATTAATATAGATGAGGAACAGAGTTGGTGAAAGTATTGCGCCCTGAGGCACGCCCGCCTTGATGGTGAATGTGTCTGAGATGTGTCCATCAGCTGCAACGTGCAGAGATCGGTTCTTAAGGAAACTGGCAAGCCAGCTGCAGAGAGAGGCTGGTAGTCCGAAGGACGGCAGTTTGTTGAGCAGTCCGTCATGCCAAACTCTGTCGAATGCTTTTGAAATATCCAACGCAATCGCTCGAGACTCTCCGTAGTTCTCAATTGTCCTACTCCATATATGAGTGACATAGGCCAATATATCTCCTGTTCATCTCTCTTTGCGAAAGCCGTATTGATTATCGCTGATTATTCTGTTGTTCTCGAGGTACTTGAGTAGTTGCTGATTGACTACACCTTCCATGACTTTGGAGATTGTTGGAAGCAAGGCAATTGGGCGGTAGTTTGAGGGCGTGGTTTTCTTGCCATTTTTTGGAACAGGTTGCACTCGAGCGACTTTCCAAGAGGATGGGTAAATTCCTTTTCCGTAAGACAGAGAAAAAAGCCTGGAAAAAATAAGTGTTATTTCGTTGGCGCAGTTCTTTAGCACGATGGCAGGTATTCCGTCCGGTCCTGATGCCTTTTGCGTATCCAGTTCTTTAAGGATTTTGCGAATATCACGGTGTTGAAACTTGACTTCTGCCATGGTAGTGTTGATGTTCGATATGGTGGGGAGAGTCTTGCCTTGGGGACGTCTAAGGTAGAGTGCGATGAAAACATTTTGGCGAGCATGTTTGCTTTTTCCTTGGCTGTAGTCGCCGTGATAACACGTTCGTCTGTCAAAGGTGGGAGAGACGTTTTTGTAAAGTTGTTACTTACTGCCTTTGCTACCGACCAGAAATTCCTGGAGCCACTGGGGCATTGCAAAAGTTTACTCCTGATCTTTTGATTGTGTTTGTCCTTAGTTTCGTCCATCACACGTTTGCATTCGTTTGTCGCTTCGACAAAATAATTGCGATTTTCAGCGATCTGATTTTGCTGCCAGTACTTGTAGGCATGCTGTTTCCTACCTACAGCTCTTTCGCATCTTCTGTCGAACCAGAGCTTTCCTCTTGATGGTAACTTGATGAAATTTGGGATGTATGCTTCCATTCCTGAGGAGATTACTTGCGTGATCTCTTCGCAGCAGACTGACGGGTCGTCAGTGCCAAAGCAGACGTCGAGCCATGGAAAATCTAGGTAGAACTCCCTTAGATCGTCTCAGTTTGCAGAATTGTAATGCCAGATTTTGCGAGGCAATTGCGGATCCTTCTGTATGAGTGGCAATTCACAAACCGTTGTAATAAGTTTGTGGTTGGAAGGACCTAATGGCGGACCAACTGTAATTGTGTACTGGTCAGGATTGGTGGTTAGAAAAAGGTCCAGGAGGGCGGCGAATTCGCCCCTCTCTGAGATTCGAGTTGGTTCGTCTACAAGTTGAGTAAGCCCGCAGCTGATGGCAAATGCTTCAGCTTCTCTACCTTCGTTGTCGGTCTTGTTGTGATGTTTGAGCCAGTTGGTGTTGTGGGCATTGAAAATTGACATGACGTCAAGGTTGTTCGGTTCGAATGTTTCCTCGCGGTGACATGAAAGGTCGCTCCTGACAAAAAGGCATATTCCGAACTTATGTCTAAATTGGGCATGTAAGTCGTAACCAGGATAGGGGTTGTTCACTGTTGTTGTTGTAGAACATACTTGGGTTTCTGTAAGGGCTAGTATGTGTGGTCTATTTGCTTGTAGATGTTGGTGTACCGAATTTATGTTTGTATTTAGGCCTCTTATGTTGCAGAAATCTATTCTAAATTGGTTCGGTATCTTTGCTGTCTGTGAAATGCGGAATGAAGGGCTCCTAGGGCCACCCAGCGCCCGGAGATCCGAATGGCCGGGGAGTTTACTTCCGGAATATTTTGATCCTGGAAGCACCTACTGTGGAACCCGGTACCACCAGCGCTGAAGCGAAACGTGATTTGGGAAAACCACTTAGCGCTTCCCAGTTCTGGTGGGGTGATCTTTCACCGGACGATGCGAGTAGGCGTATGCATCTACCACCTAGGGCCGCTTCCACTGGAAGCATCGGCCTCAGACTCATTCCTTTGGTGGTCCCTAGTCTGACAGGGGTAAAAATGGGGTTTGTTGGATCACTCCCCAGTGATCAGCTCCAGACTTTGTACTTTGGTGTTCTCCAGTCTGGAGGAGGACGATGATGGCATATGATGGGCCACATCCCATGGCAACTCGAAATAGCGGGTGCGTCACTCCCCGTAATCAAACTGCTCTCACTAGTTTGACGTTTCTGCCAGCCAATACAATGCAGCCCCTCTTGTCACAAACTCTCATTGATCAGCTCCAGATTTTGTACTTCGGTGTTCTCCAGCCTGTGGGAGGACGATGGGATTAGTCCGTGTAGTTCTGTGTTAATTATATTTACAATGTCTTTAATTCTATCACCTATACAATAAAGCAAAGTATCATTTGCGAAAAGTTGTATGTTGCACTTTTTAACGTTATTTACAATATCATTTATATATATAATGAAAAGGTTAGGTCCCATAACTGTACCGTGAGGCACTCCATAGTTGGTATTTTGGGTTGAAGAGATACTGTTTTGGTATTTTGTCACTTGCAATCTGTTTTTCAAATATTCACTAAACCAATTCATAATATTAGTCCCAAAACCATATTTTTTTTAACTTTGCAAGCAATAATTGTCTATTTATAGTGTCAAAAGCTCTTCCTAGGTCTAGAAAGACAACACCCACATATTTTTAGCACCCATTGCGCTGATCCAAGTGGTCATGACAGTTTGTAATGCACTTTCGCATGAGTTTTTTTCACGAAAACCTGCTTGATGTTTTGTCAATAGATCATTTGACTCCACATAATTTATAATTTGATTAATTGCACAGAGCTCCAAAACTTTTTCATAAATAGGGACCATATTTATTGGTCTGAATTCTTCACTTTTATTGGTGTTCCTCTTTTTTTCTATTGGGATTATAACTGAGCTCTTCCATGATTGGGGAAAAGTTCCTTTTTCAAGGCTGGTGTCAATAAGATGTAAAAGTCTATCACCAATAGATTCAAAGGTCAACTTCAAGATGTATGTTGTTATACCATCAGTGCTACTAGTTTTGTTTACCATATTGTTGATAACTCTCCTAAGAGCTCTCATATCCAGATTTTCACAGTTCTCCATTCTATTCCTATTTGTTTCCATATTGTCAGTTATTTCTATAATTTGTTGTTCACTTTGTTCTACTATTATACTATCAAGAAAGTACATATTAAAATTATCGGCTATTTCTGAAGCATTTTTTTCTAAGTTGTCCTTAAATATAATCCCTTCCCTATTATTTAATGTTTTTTCTTGTTCAATAGTTGTTTTATAATTTTCCACATTTCAACAGAATTACCTTTTGTCTCATCAATTTTTTCTTCATAATATTTTCTTTTTTCTGTTCTTATAAGTCTACAACCTTGTTTCTGGGTGTCTTGTACTCTAACCAATCGTTGTTCTGACATGTAATATTTTTTATATAAATTATCTCTTATATCTATCTGTTTTCCAATTTCTTTCGTCTACCAATCCTTACTAGCCCACTTACATGTTATGTTTTTTTCTAGTACCGGAGCATGTTTATTTAGTGTTGTCAATATATTATTTACAAATATTTCTGCTAGCAGGTTTGCATCTGTGGAATCAGGTAACCAATGAGAATCCTTTAGATCTAACTAAAATGATAGTTCATTAAATTGCCTATAGTCTCGACTAATTTTGGTAAGGTTTTCTCTGACTTCATTTGTTATAATATTTACAGTTATAATTGAATGGTCGGTTATTTTTGGTGTGTGGTGTATCTAAACAGGAATGTCTTAATCATTTGTTACTATTAGGTCTATAATTGTTGATGAGTCTTTTGTAACTCTTGTGAAAGTATTTATTACTTGGTACATTCCATTCATACTAATTATATTTTGCAATTTAGTTGAATAGTAAGTATTCCTTGCAATATTAATGTTAAAGTCTCCCATAATGATGACTGTACCATCTTTTGTTGAAAAATCCTCTAAAATTAGATCCACTTTGTCCAAAAATTCACTGAGACTGGAACTTGGTGAGTGATAAACATTAATAATGCAAAAGTCTTGATTTTTGGTAAACAACTGGATACCAATTATCCAATAATTTTTATCCTTGGATTCATTAATAATTTCCTTGTATTTGTTTTCTTCTTTAATAAGAACTGTAACTCCACCTGTATGATTGCTATTTGAATAAGTATTTACAGACTGCTATCCTTTAATTTCCATTTCAGTGGCTTGTACATCTTCAGTAAGAAGTGTTTCTGTTAAGCACACTACAATTGGCTTCCAGTCTGACATTATCCACTCTAATTGTGTTTTATGACCTAGGAATCCAGCAATGTTACTATATATAATTTGTTGCTTTGGTTGCTATTTAGTGTGATTATTGTGCAGGTTTGGGTAATTTATCCTTTCTTGTATTTGGTCATAAATTCTTTTATATGCACCACAATTTGTGTCATTAGCTCTATGATTAACGTCAATATTTTGAATTTTCAAAACCTCTGTCGCATATTTACAATTAACCCATTAACGCCTAGCGGGCCCGTATGGACCCACTTAACCCCTCCATAATTTTTAAGCGGAAGCGTAGACACGAGTGATTCAGTTTGACGCAAAACGTGTCAGGGTGGTCGCAGACGTGTTAAAGAGTAAACCAAAGCTGTTTTTGTGCGTATTTTGACTTTTAGTTGACCGTGGCAGGCGATTGCTTTAAGCGATTTTGTGCAATGAACGAAAATAACGACTTCAAATTGGTGTAACTATTTTTTAGTATATTATAGAAATTATTGCCTAAGTATAATTATTGTCAAAAGTCGTTCAAAAGTACATGTTTTTAATACCTTTTCTTCAAAAGTTATTTAGGATTAAACTTTTGATTATATCAGTGTGTAAACGTCACTGGTCCCATATGGGACCGCTAGGCGCTTTCCTGGAAGAAATGATAATTTGATAATGTTTTCTTTTTTTGAAATGAAAACTTCTTTAGGCGCGTTTTGTGTTTTGTGGAGGTTGAATGAGACCGAGCCGTCACGCTCGGATATGTAACGTAACGTCACGCGTCAGGCTCGGATATGTAACGTAGCGTAACGTTCTTTCTACTGGCATGCTCCCGTATAGGTAGAGGGGCGAAATTTTTAGGGGATATCGCCGGGGTAAAAAGAAGATCTTAGACAAAAACGAGACCCCCCCCTCCGTTGGGCCAGGGGAGGGGGGAGAAAGAAAAATTTAAATAATTAATTTCAGGAGAACGGGAAGAGGTACGGGGTCAAAATCTTTATGGTAGGTGCACCCCATATGGGGCCACCTTAGACCATACGGGGGGACCGGGGCTCTAATTTAAGGGGGGTTTTGGGGGAAAACCCGTTCCCGTATAGGTACAGGGCTGAAATTTTCATGAGATGTAGCCGGCGAAAAAAAAAATGTTGGACGAAAACGGGACCCCGTACATCCCCCCCCCCCCCCCGTTTGGCCACGGGAGTGAAGGAGTCCGCGTAGCTGCTAATATAAGAAAAGACTGTCTTGATCATTATTCAATTTCAGGTGCCTGAAGGCAAAAGAAAGCGGTGTGCCGCAGCAAATTGCTCAGGAAAAGGGTTGACAATGTGTTGTAAATGTCAAGTTGGACTTTGTATTAACTGTTTTAAGGACTTTCATACCACATAAATGTAAATGTTGTTATACAGTACTATAAAAATAATAAAAATATATTTTTTTAAATAATTTTATTTGTAAATCAATTTTACCAAGAAAGCGCCTAGCGGGACCATATGGACCCACCATTTTTCTTGTAAAGTTCAAATAATTTTTATATTTTTTTATTTTTTTGGTACTTCTTAAAACACACTAAACCCATAAAAACCAGTAAAAACATCGAAAACTAATTTTAAAAAACTCCGGCGTTAATGGGTTAACACATCTTGTATTTTCAGATTGACAAATGTCCATTTTATGGCTACCAGCACATCTAACACACACATCTACAGTACCTCGACAGTTTTTGGCAAAATGTCCATATTTCCAACAGTGAAAGCATTGTACAACATTAATGTGTTCTACTACTTTGTACATACGCCACCCAATATTTAAATAGTTCTTTTTATTTATCTGTCCATATGTTTTAGGATCAACTTCCATGATTGACTGTGATTTCCCTTTTTTATTTTCATATTTGTATACTACTTTTAGAATTAACTCATTTTCATTTGTTTATGGAGTTCTGAACAATTATTTTTTCAACCAAGTCATCTTCATTTTCCCGCAGCATCTTATCAATGTTGATGATGTGTATTTTTGGATTTCTTTTTTCTGGTATTTTTATTTCATAATCTGCGCCCTAGCTGTTTTTTCATACCATCAAATACAGATTATACACCATTTCCCCTACACCTCCATTTTTTGTGAATTTGGTTCTCGCTATGCCAACGCCCAATCATGAGGGATCAATTTTATCTTCTATTGCTTTTTTGGTGGTTTCACTGTTCTGTGATGTGTCTTTTGGATGTATAACAAGAACATCTCTTGATGTTGGTCTTCGAGCAACTACATCGCTGAAATTTCTTGGAAATGCTGGTTGAATAAGTATATTATTTCTTAACAATTCTATCTCTCTTTGAAGACCTTGTATAATTTCATTCTTACCATCTATGATTATATTTTTACTATCAATAAGTTCATCTTTAGTTATCGAAATATTCTGGAACCGGTCGTTTGTACTTTGTCCTCTACAATCGGTACATAAGAATTTCATAACTCTCGTATTAAGTTGTAGCACTTTCACTTCTGAGGAGGTTAGTTTAGCACATGATTTGCATAATATTTTTGGGCACTCATCACACTTGAAATCTTCTTTTGTACCTTTACACACATCGCATTCTATTTTAAGGTTAGAATAACCACATCAGGAAATAAATAAAAATTCGAAATAATTTTTTAAAAACTACACTTTTTCACTAAAACTTGGTTTAATAACTGATTTAGACAAAGTTAAAAATAAACTGTTTTATTCTTTTGAAAATAAAGCTTTGTAACAGAAATTTCGCAGCCATGCAACTTATTGTTATCGAAACTTATAGGTATGCCAAACAAAAAATTATTAATAACATTATCTCTGGAATTTAATCACGTACCTTCCTTTACGCACCTTCCTTTACGCTTCATCGGGTACAAATATTTTTTTCTTAAGAAATAAATTATAAAACATCTTTGAAAGGCTGAAATTGAAATAGTGCTGAGGTCTATGTATAGGGCTACTATAAAACCTAGGTATGGAACTCTGAGCGCTAAACCGCAAAAAAATAAAAATAAGCCCATTTTATGAGTATATTCTAAAAAAGGGTTAGATACAATAAACTATTGTGCTTTACATAGAATATGTTGAACATTACTGGCTCAGCATTTTTTAGGCGCTAAATATTTGTACTAAGTATTTGTGTATCTTATATTAGGATAGTTTATATTAATAGTCTATCATTAAGATTATATAACATGGTTTAAATAAAAAAGCTAGGAGACACTAGAGTTTTGGCACATATTTCCTTATTCGAAATAATTTTCGTTTTATATTAATACCTATATGAGGAAACATTGTTTGCTTGGTAGACACAGCTTTTTTAAGAGATTGTTTGGCAGATAGCTTCCCTTGTGACAATTTCGAGCGAGTTTTCGACTCTGATAGACCAAAAATGGTAATCCAACAACTCAATTTAACACAAATTTCTTTACAATCTCAGCTGAAAAAGCTAGTAAGAAGGCAAAGTCGTACGATACGGCTCGCGCCCGCGTTCTTCTCGAACCGTGGTCGGATCTTTGGAGTCTTTAAGGGTCAGGGTCAGCTAAGGTCATTTCCCACGATCACCGCACTCGGCATGGCAACCTAACTCTTCGGAATTATAATACGTGTGTTTTACTAGTTCCGCTCATGGGATGCATAAACCGATTTAATTAATTCATCTGTTGCATGCGGAATAATTGTTATAACATGCAGATTTCGGCTAATAACCTTTTATGAAATTGCCTTGAAATAGAAGGGGTTAACACTAACTGAATAAGGCGAACTTCTCGCTACAATGAAATTTTGTTCTAAGGCGAACTTCTCGCTACAATGAAATTTTCTTTTATATTATTTTAAGATGTTAGGTAGTTGGGTTAGTCTCTATGGATTTTACATAGGTTGATACAATATATTGTATGTAAACATTCAGTGAAACTATACATATATGGGATAATACACTTAAAAGTCAGTTAATTTTGTAATTATATGAACTGGTACGCACCTTGAATACATTTTTTGAAAAGTATACGCTTGTTGTTGCTGCCACTGGAATTTAATTTTTATTTATAAGTTAAAAAATACCTGCATAAACAGATTGGTGATCAATTTGGAGAGGGGTCTGGTAACTAAGGATACGGCGGATTTATTTTATTAAGTTAAAATATATTTGACTGAGATGATCGATTATGGTGGGTCAAAAACAATATTTTCTCAAAACAATTTTTAATAGCGACGAAAAGATTTCAAATATGATAAAAAGTATTTTCCTATACTATTTAACAATTATTATAAAAGAAGAATCCCCCGTATTAATTTTGAAATTGAGAAAAGTGTCGTTTAAAAATAATATGTTACGAAAACTGAATAAATTACATGGCTTAAGGTATTTTGTAATAAATGTAGGCATTTTTTCACCAAAATGCTTGTCCTATCTCTATTATACCATTATCTCATCTCTATTATCCCTCTATATAATGAGACGTCGAAGTATATAGCATCAATACTCAGTCAGTACAACTGCTGGTTTCTTCCCGGCAACATCGCTCAAGTATTTGTTGTCATTAATTATGCCGATTAAGTTTCGTACATAGCTTTAAAGTGTTTTATGTGTCCACAGCATAATGAACAAAACACGGAAAGCCAGTAAATGTCCTATTTTCGATAATATTGAAGATATGAAAGACAATATGGTACCAGCACACGAAGAAGTAATAATTTTTTTTAACTTAGAAGATACCATTTTAAGATTAATATGGTCAGCCGCAAAATACTATCTTTTTTGCCAATTGCTGAAATAGTGTCAATAAGCGTAAACATATTTGGGAGAAACTTTTATTACTATCGTTCACATACACGAATTATTCAACTGCTAAAACATATCATTTCAAATGTAAAAGTTTAATAAAACCTTTGAAACGACTGTCAGACACTAAAATAAATAAAGTTAGGAGCCAAAGCAAGTGTTTTTTGACATTTCTTGTGAATGTTACAATTTACAACAGTGTAAATACCCAAAGACAAGAAGAATGCCAACAGAAGAGCAGACTTTTAATAGAACAACAGACCGAGAGAAAAATTATTATAGGTGAAGGAGCAATGTAATAATAAGATAATTTAATATAGTTCAAAATGTAATCAAAAAATGAAGCGCAGTAAAGCTTTTCTTCAAGGACGGCAAGTTGGCAAGAGGTACTACTACTTTAAGTCCAAAAGATTTGTCACTGTCTAGTGCTAGTAGCGACAGTGTATAGGACCAGGTTCAACTTGCAGACGTGACATACCTTCAATCTCGCAAGTTCTTGAAAGCGTCGCTCGACTTACTACGAAACTCGTAAGAAGAAGCCGATAAGAAGTTTCCCGGCTCTGTCAAAAATGTGTGATAGATACGGCGTATCTGACAGAGCTGTTGCTGCATTTGCCTCTGCTGTTCTTTACGATATTTTGAGAAAAAAGTACAAACTCAAACTTTGACGAAGCATGCGGGTCTTATTGTAACAACGCTTATTCTGATGGAAAAAACGATAAGACTTTAACGGTCGTCATTAGAAATGCAAGAAAATATAAGAAAGTTATAGTAGAAGAACATAAGTCGATCTTGAAAGAACCCAGAGCACAGCGAATTAGAAGAGCCTACTTGTGGTTGGCTGTGATGAAACGGTAACCAACATATATGGTGGCGTGATAAGACTATTTAAAAAACGCATTAAAAGACCTTTGCAATGGAATAACTGCCTCCTGCACATGAACGAATTACCTCAAAGACACCTTTTTTCACACCTCAATGGTGTAACAGCCGATCTCGCTATATTTGTAGGCGTCCTTGGCAAGTCATTAGAGGACTGTCAATAACTTCCATATGTAAAGTATGAAGAGATAAAAGGCAAATTACCGGAGACAACTAAAGAAAAACTGAGTGGTGATCAACATACCTGTATGATATTATGACAGCGATCATAAATAGCATGTGCCCATTTGATTTGACGAACAGATCTCGAGGAAAGTTGTCACGTGCTAGATGGCTTGCGAAAGCCAATAGAATATTACCACTTTATATTTCTGTCAGTGACCCATCCCATCTAAAAATCTCAATTGTTTGGTTATATTCCGAATTGAATTCTATAGTCCTATTTGGTTTGAAATAAAAAGCCATCCTACATGCAAAGACGAATCAAGGAATTTCCTGAAAATCTCTTATCAATGCTCATAGATAATGAAAAATATATTCGTAAAAAAATCGCTAGAACAATATTAAAGGCACGAAAATCACCTCAGCAAGGAAATGTCCCGTGTTTTGAGGTGCCTAAAGTCAACCTTGACGCTAAATGAGGAAGTTTCCTGCAAAATTAAACTGGTTATTTTTTATTGCAAACTATAGAACAGCGAAAAAAAATCGATACGTATTTTTTTATTTCCACTAAAGATGATTATTACGAGAGCTATGCCAGTTTTGAATATATAGATATACTAAGAATGGTGAGATGTAACAAATCATGTGTATTGTGACGTCATAAGCACATTTCAAGGCGTTGTATCTGCCTCATTTTTCGACTTATGGAAAAAAGAAAAAACACGTGTCCACTTATTTTTCATGGGCTATCGAAATCGCAATAAAAAAAATTGATGAAACTTCCTCATTGTACGTTGATTTAATAAATTGGCAGCAAGAATATTTTAATCCAACACTTCTCTGCAACGTGTCCGATGAGGAGTTTCTCGTACTAGTAGAATTAAAAGGGGATGTCAGTGTATTTTTCTTAAAGCTTCCGTGTCATAGTCAGACTGTAGAGCATTCAGTTAACAATACTCACAGTCTCACACATAACGAAAAACGTATTCGAGAAAGTATCGCTAGAAAAATATTAAAGGCCTGAAAATCACCTCAGCAAGAAAATTTCCCGAGTGTTTATGAGGTGCGCAGAGTCAATCTTGACTCTAAATTGTGCGTTGATTTAATAGATTGGCAGCAAGAATATTTTAATCCTCCCATTGTCTGCAATGCGACCGATGAGGAGCTACTCCTCCTACCAGTAGAATCAAAACAGGATGTCAGTGTAACTTTCTTAGAGCTGAACATTCAGTTAACAAAACTCTCAGATAATGAAAAATATATTCAGGAAATTATCTCTAGAAAAATATTAAAGGCCCGAAATTCAGTTCACCAAGAAAATTTCCCAAGTGTGTTTGAGGTGCGTTGATTTAATAGATTGACAGCAAGAATATTTTATTCCACCACTTCTCTGCAACGTGACCGATGAGAAGTTACTCGTACTAGTAGAATTATTAAGAGGGGATGTCAGTGTAACTTTCTTAGAGCTTCCGCATCATACTCAGACCATGGAGCATTCAGTCAGGACTGTGATGCAAGTATCCATGCCTTTGTGTAGCAAAAATTCAAGAGCAGGTTACATCCGCTCAAAAATAAATTCCAGAAAAAAATATGCCGAAGTTCGAAAGTAAGCAAGATAGTAACATTTATAGTGACTAAAAATATGATTATAAGCTTTTCTATTTGAACAAATAAATAAAATAAAAGCATTTTATTTTGTTTTTTTTTGTACTGTTCTTGCGTATTTAATCTGCTAATTTAGATCCAAAACAGCTCTTATATCTTCATTAAGTTGCAACAACCAGATGTTTACGTTTCTCTTAATTTTTGGGTAGCTTTTATTTTTAAAATGTTGTGGTAAGACATTATATATCTTGGGTGCAGTATACAACAAACTTCTCTGTACTGAGGAAAATCCTATAGCGGGAATTTGCATTGATTGTTTTTTTTTAAACCTTGTGTTTATTGGGTGGTTAGCTAGGTTTTTTGAAAGCTTATTGTTACACAGCAACCTGATGATAGATCTAATGTATAGTTTGTTAATGGTCAGTGTTCTATAGTCTTCAAACAAGTTTACAGTTGAATAGAGTTTATTCTTAAATAATGCGATTTTTAAAAGTCTTTTTTGTGTTATTTCAAGAGGCAACAGCTGGTAGCTGCACTCCAAATACATATATCATAAGTGAGCACAGATTCTACCAGTGACTTATAAATACCCATAATACAATTCCTGACAAGCTTTGCCTCAAGATGTAGAACTTATACATAACTTTTCGAATTTTATTACAAATATATTCCAAAATACTCCAAGGTACTTTACCTTGTTTACTGCACCAACCTTTGCACTACAATTAAAATTTCGGTTATTCAAACAATCATTTTCATGAACTGTTCATAGCATAACAAATGAAATGCGACTTATCAACATTGAGAGACAACAAACTAGAGTTCAACCATCCTTTAACAAGACTATTGACCTCTTCAGGTTTTGTGAAAATTTCGTTTCAGGAATTTTCTTTAACAATTATTGCTGTGTTATCAGCATAGCAAACCACATAGTCCTTGGATAAAACAGAGAAAATTTTATCAACATACAATGTAAACAGCTAGGGGTTCGCTAGACCGAGACCGAGACCTGGCAAGCCTCGGTCTTGGTCTCGAAGAAAAAAATTAGTCTCGGTCTTGTCTCGGTTTTGTCTCGGTCTCGATTTGAGCAAATAAAAAGCCATTAAATAATTTACTGTTTTATTTCGTTAATAACACAAACGCTACTTCGGAATATTAAGAGGAATATAAATAATTTAGAAAATATACCGAGTGCTATTTAAACTGAATAAGTTCCGGTACAACTGAAAGCAATCTCTTAAAATAATAAAATTCAAAATCAAAACATTTTCCTAATAAAAACTTAGCACCACATGGGATTTTTTTTATTAAATGATCTTTATAACAAGTATATAAACAAATACACATATCTAGTATATAAAGTGACAAAAATAATTTTACATTTTCATTGTCGCTCTTATCCCTCTATAAATTCTTAGATTTTGCATACGATATACGATATTTTATCTTCAGGGCCCCAACATCAACTTATTTTCTTTAAATACGGATCTAGATATTTTCGTACACTTGATAAGCTTTAAAGCTTTTTATGATCTAAAAACAACCATATACACTTGTAAAAAAATAGTAAAAGATTTTCCCATAAATACCAATGCGCTAGAAAAGGATTACCGGAAGCATTTGCTATCTCTTTCTAACGAATTGGTTCTTAAAAAAGACCTCGTATTAACCAATTTCTTAACGAATGCGATGCGTGATTTTTAAAACGGCAATAGTTTTTAAAAAGTGTTTTAAAAAATTCAGGTCTGTATTAAAAAAAATAATTTGTGGCGACCGGACAAATACGAAACGCCGGATTTTAAATTTGCCAATGTCATCTTGTAATGAGAAAAAATGGAAACACGTAGTCTCATTTTGAATATATATTTTCAAATAAGCTCAGGAAGAAATAAAAACGATTTTGCAAAATTTAATACAGGGTTCCCCATAATAGACTGCCCATTTTATATTATTAATAAATTACCTACGAGATAACTAAATAGGTTGTTTTCTGTGGGATTATCTTCTGTAGTCTTTGGGATTTAAGTAAATTATTAATCAAGTAGGCGCCTGTCACAAATAAATTTTAAATTAATAATTTCGTGGAACGCCATTTTTCTACGAGAAGTTTGTTAGTTTTCATCAATAATTATTTAATTTTTTTGCTTTGAGACATTATTTCAACATCCGTTTGAACTTTCATGGATTACTCAGTCCAACAACGTGTGTTTTGTGTAGAAACTTACATAAGAAGCAATTCGATAGAAGAAGTTAGGCGTGCATTCCGGCGTCAGTTTAATAACAACAATAGGGGTCACGCGCCAAATCGTAAAACTGTTAAGTTATGGGTTCGTCATTGGCGTGAAAATGGTTCTGTACAAAATTTGAAGAAGAACAGTTCGTACACCAGAAAATATTGAACGAGTTAGAATTGCGTTTACGAGAAGTCCTAAAAGTTCTGCTAATCGACAAACCCTTATCCTAGGAATATCGAAGGGAAGCTTAGATCGAATTCTTCAAAGGGATTTAAAATTTCATCCCTATAAATACCAAATGGCACAGCACCTTAGCAATCAAGATAAAGAAGCAAGGTTAGCATTTTGTCAAGAATTTTTGGATTTACATCAAGGAGCAATTCACAGTCTCCTAATGACCGACGAAGCAAATTTTTATTTGAACGGCATGGTCAATAAACAGAATTTTAGATACTGGTCAAATGAAAATCCTCGTGAAATCTTTACACAGAACCTCCATAATCCAAAAGTTGTTGTGTGGTGTGGAGTAGGATCTTTTGGTATTATTGGCCCTTATTTTTTTGAGAATGAAAATAACCGCGCTGTAACAGTAACATCCGAGCGCTACGTTAATATGCTAGAGACATTTCTCATTCCAGAATTAAATGGACGAGGATTACTAAACAATGCCTTACTATTCCAACAAGATGGGGCAACAGCTCATACCGCCAGAAACTCAATGAGGGTCCTGCGAGAAATGTTTAATGGCCGACTCATTTCTCGATTCGGAGATTTGCCTTGGCCTTCGAGGTCCCCCGACTTAACGGCACCCGATTTTTTCCTGTGGGGATATTTAAAAGCCAAAGTGTTTGCGAGTCGTCCAGGTACAATCGAGGAACTGAAAGTCAAAATTCGTGAAGAAGTTGAAGGAATAGACGAAGGTTTGCTACGCCGTGTAATGAACCACTTTTTATCTAATATTGAAAAATGTGTTGAAGTTGGTGGAGGTCATTTAGAAGACGTGATTTTTAAAAGTTAGAATTAAATTAGCCAAATATTTATAAGTTATCATAAATCCCAAAGAGTTAGCTGTAATTTAGTAAAATAAAAAGTTTGTTTTGTTAACTAAAAAAATTTTAATTCAAATATTAAAATGTGTAGTCTATTATGGGGAACCCTGTATTAAGTATTTAGAATTTTTAAAATGTTCAAGGTGTGTTTTGTTACGCACAAAAATGCGCAACTTTGCATCAATTTAATCGACCTCGTATCTCTTACGGTTTCCAGGATTCCCATGCATGCACTCGCTTTTGCAGCACTTTGTATAAAGAGTCTAAAGTAAGTAGGTACTTTCCCATGCATGCACTTGAATTTGTATCACTTTGTAAAAAATATCTAAAGTAAGGAGGTACTTTACACACGGTAATAGAAAAACTTTTTGAAGGCGTTTTGACTTTTTATGTACAGTATGACCACGGATGGGGTTTACAAGAGGGCAAACTGATTAAATTTTGCAAGACGCGAAAAGAGGCCACTTTGAATAAAAGTAACTTGAAAATAAAATTGGAAGTGCTATTTTAAAATTACTGTCCTCTACGTACCATTGCAACAAAATACAACAAATTGAGTTTTCTAAATATCAATATTTTCAGGTTTTTTGATGTATATTGTTAAAAATAAAATAAATTTCAGCAATATTAATAATTGTATTCGTTACTTTTACTTTATTTTAAGTAACCTACATGAAAAAATTGTAATTCTTTAAGTTTTTCAGCAAATACGCCAAAAAAAAATTTACTATTTGAAAGTTCTAATATATTTATGAAAATTTGCACTTCAACGTAGAATCCAATTAAAACAACTTTTCCCATTGACCCTTTCTGATATATCGTCAAATGACCCCACTTTTTGCCTGAATACTGAATTAATCCCCAAAAAAGTTATTTTCGATATTTGAATAATAAAAATATTTCCAATTTGTTGCAAACATTATGCCGGTCACTAGGTATATGCCCAAACAAGTTCTTTTCAAAAATAACATTTGAATGGCTCAGGTATTCTATGTATAATTACAATTATGGTTAATTAATAAAAATGACATCTACTACCTACTCTTTGATACGATATTTGCAGATAAAAAATAATGTTAAGCATTTGTAGAGGTAAGTTGGTAAGTAAATTTAACTACTTTTATGTTTTAATTTACCCAAAACCCTTATTCCATGTAAAATCTTAAAGTATTCACAGTTACAAAATTGCTTAAGTCGAACAAACTAATGACTAAATAATTCTTTCGAGACCGAGACCGAGAGTCTCGATACCTTAGTCTCGGTCTCGGTCTTGGTCTCGACAGGTAAGTCTTGGTCTCGGTCTCGGTATCAAATTTCTAGTCTCGGTCTCAGTCTTGGTCTCGGTCTCGGCATCGAGACTAAGACCGAGACCGAGACTAGTCTCGTGGTCTCGCGAACCCCTATAAACAGCACAGGTCCCATGACAGTACCCTGCGGCACACCATACCTCACAGGTCTAACCAATTTTAACTTGCTGTATTCGGTTATTTAGATATGATTTAAAAAGATACCTGGACAGCCCCCTAATACCCTTT
>MU185053.1:32535-43088 GCA_016904865.1 Pissodes strobi
ATGGGTCCGGAAATGCTCCGTTTTCATAATACAGGGTGTTTTAGTTGGCAAGTCTCTATGTTTAGCGAAAAAAACTGTGCGCCACTGTTTTTTTTTCAATTAGTATGGCTTCCTTAAAGCTACATTAATTTTACTGAAAAAGGGCTTCTTGTACTTTTTCCTTTTGATACACCGTTTTCAAAATAAAAAATATTTTATTAAGCAGTGCAATAATAAGTCCGATGACTTATTATTGTACTGCTTTAATAAAATAGTTTTTATTTTGAAAACGGTGTATCAGAAGGAAAAAGTCCAGGAGGCCCTTTTTCAGTAAAATTAATATGGCTTTAAGGAAGCCACACTATTTTTTGAAAAAACCAGTGGCGCACAGCTTTTTTCGCTAAACATAGAGACTTAATATGCCTTAATTGCCAATAGAACATATATACTGCCGTGACAATCCGTATGCCAGTGTTTTTTTAAATAAAGAGAGGTTTCTTGAGTATTTTTCTTACTATCTTCAAAACAGAAATCACCCTTATATCTATATGCTGACAAAAACAAAACCACACATTGAGTGAAATACCAAAAATGTAATCTATAAATAATTAAATATTTTGACGAGATAACTTCTCAAGTTAAAAATCGGTCAATAATGGTTAATATTAAATGCTAGTAGTGATAAAATATATAAACGGTATTAATTTTATTAAGTTATAATATATAGTCTACGCCTCGTTTCAAATGTATATCTTTACGACCTTATAACATAAATACCTATTTAAAATATTATGCATTAAATAATCGCTCGATGTGAAAATTTTAATACTGAAATATGTCGCTGTCAAGTAGATCTCATTCTGCTTACTATCCGTGACCCCTTACAAACATATTTTATTACGATCCCAACATAAAGAATAGGGCACCTGACAATCTTTTCTTTTTCATAGCGTATACCTACATACGGATGACCAGTGTCCACCAAGATATTATGTAAATCGCTATCAGGGGGTAGCTTTAAGGGGTTCTTATTCAAATATTTTTCTCTTTTTTCATGGGAACCGGATGGGATTAGTATTACCCCTGCATGTCACATACTCTAGAAAGCCGATTTATTATCGGGTATAAACAAAATTTGCATCAAGGTTTCATTCTTCTGGATTTTGGGTATAATATACATAAAAATCGGCATATTTTCAAGGACGTTAACCAGTTTATGTAAGTTTATACAGTGCCTTTTAAATTTATTAGATATTCACCCTTCGTTGTTTTGCTATTTTGAGGTTGATTCAGTTAAAACTAGCGGTTAGGCCAAGATGGAAGGAGAGATACCTTTATTTAAATTTTATGGCGCTCACTTTAAAGATTTGAATAAGAATTTATGGCCAAGTTTTTGCATATGAATGATCTTAAGTGAGAGTCTCCAATTTGCTAACCTATAAGATATGTGCTAACCAACCGAAATATTGTCGACAGGTTAGAATTCCTGATACTGATTCGACCGTGCAGTGTAAATCAAATTTTCGATTTATTTGCTATATATTTTCCTCCATTCCCGCCACATGTATTGTTCTAAGTGCAATTTTTATTTTATTTTCTAAATATATCCCGCTTTCGGTCCCGCCTCTTCTACCACTGTTTCCAATCTGCTGATCCGTAAGAATCCTAGTGATCAGTGCGTGTAGCGGAAGTTGGGGTACGTAGTTTTATGCTCCATTTTAGATTTTTGTATTATAAATGTTTCCTCCTACACTTGTAAATTTTATTTTGAAATAGATCTACTGTCCCGTAGGAAGAATTGGTGACTTGTTGGAAAGTCAAAATAAGGATTGTTCCAAATGCTATATTTGATTCATTTCTAGATACTCTCCCAGTCCCGCCAGTTTTAGGTCTGCGCAAATTCTGCTGAACAGTGTGGATTAAAATGGTTCCTTGATACAATTACTACTATAGAGTTCACTTGTTCTACTCCTATCAAGAAACTCTTCAATATCCACCGACATTCTAGGCGAATTAAGAAGCCGTTTTGCTCTTGCTTTTTTCAATTCCTATATGCGTTTTATGTAACTAACTTAATACATACCTAACATATCTTCTAAGAGTTATTGAAATACAAACAAGATTATTAAAAATAATAATCCATTTGTTACAACTAAATTATCTTGTATTTTAAAATTTGCTCAACTTAAATTGAGTCAGCAACACTTTTATCTGGCCTACCACTAGAATAATGTCATTTATTTAGCCCTGATATTATGCAATCGACTTTTTTTTCTTTTTTTTATGTCAGTGGCCCACACACTAAAGGGAGATCCTATGGCGCTCGGCGAGCGGTGTGTGTGTGCGAAGATGTTGATTGACACGGTTCTTGAATAGTTGTAGGTTGTAATTAGGGGGAAACAGATGCCCTGGGAGTGAGTTCCAGAGTGATGCAGTGCGCCAGACAAAGGAGTTCTTGTTCAGCGATGTTCTAGGTGTTTCCAGTTGTACGACGAACTGGTGCGCTCTTGCCGTCTGTCGTGACTGTTTTTGCCAGGGGCGGGATGAGGCGGGCCAAATCCTGGGAACATCTGCCGTTAAAGTATCTGTAAAACAGGGACATCTCGGCCACATGTCTGCGGTTTTGCAGACTATCCACATTCCGGGTCAACTCGGGGTCGCCAATGAGACGCACAGCTCTCTTCTGAATGGATTCCAGCAGCTTTAGGGTGTGCTTTGGTGCGGCACCCCAGATGTATGAGCAATATTCTAACCACGGTCTTATTTGCATGCGCTTTGTAGAGCAATAGCAACTGCTGCGGTATATATCCCAGCGACTGGGAGGCTGACTTTGCAATGTTAGCAACGTGGTCATGCCAGGACATATTGCTGTTGACCGAGACACCCAGTAGTCCGATTGACGAGGATGAAGGAATGGTCGATCTTGCCATAATGATGTCAGGGCTCGCCGTATTGGCCCTCTTGGTAACCGTGGCTGCTTGGGTTTTTGCTGCATTCAACTGAAACAAATTTCTGTCGCCCCAATTTTGTACTTTCTCCCGGTCTTGATTAATTGCTGTAATCTGCTCCTGTCTGCGGTGATAAGTCTCAGTCACTGGTAAAGGTTTTTCTGATCTAAATTGGGAGACATGGGTACTATCATTTGCAAAACTGTAAACAGGATTATTCGTTTTGGTCAGCAAGTCATTAATATAGATGAGGAACAGAGTTGGTGAAAGTAGTGCGCCCTGAGGCACGCCCGTGTTAATGGTGAATGTGTCTGATATGTGCCCATCAACTGCAACCTGCAGAGATCAGTCAGTTCTTAAGGAAACTGGCAAGCCAGCTGCAGAGAGAGGCTGGCAGTTCGAAGAACGGCAGTTTGTTGAGCAATCCGTCATGCCAAACTCTGTCGAATAACTTCGAAATATCCAATGCAATCGCTCGACACTCTCCATAGTTCTTAATTGCCCTACTCCATATATGAGTGACATAGGCCATTAATATTTCCTGTCGATCTCTCTTTGCGAAAGCCGTATTGATTATCGCTGATTTTTCTGTTGTTCTCGAGGTACTTGAGTAGATGCTGATTGACTACACGTTCCAGGACTTTGGAGATTATGAGAAGCAAGGCAATTTGGCGATAGTTTGGGGGCATGGTTTTCTTGCCTTTTTTGGACAGAAGAAGATGGGTAAATCACTTTTCGGTAAGACAGAGAAAACATACAGAAAAAACGGGTGTTAGTTCGTTGGCGCAGTTCTTTAACATGATGGCAGTGATTTCGTCCAGTCCTAAAGCCTTTTGCGTATCTAGTTCTTTAATGATTTTACGAAAATCATGATGATGAAACTTGACCATGACAGACATGGTAGTGTTGATGTTCGATATGGTGGGGAGAGTCTTACCTTGGGGGTCGTCTAAGGTAGAGCGCGATGAAAAAAGTTTATGTTTGCTTTTTCCTTGGCTGTAGCCCCTAACATTAACAATAGTTCATCACCACCCCCAGCATTCCCTCCTTGCCCCGTCGCGGAATCTGATAAAATGCCGGTTAACCGCTCAGGCCTCGTGCCACTTTTCACTCCGTTTCGTCTAAAGTCTAGCGTCTCGCCTTTTTAAGCGCTACATCAAAAGTGCCGCCTGAGAGTATCTTGTTAATATTCGGTGGCTGTAGTCGCCGTGATGCCACGTTCGTCTGTCAAAGGTGGAAGAGACGTTTTTGTAAAGTTATTGCTTACTGCCTTTGCTACCGACCAGAAATTAATAGCGCCACTGGGGCATTGCAAAACTTTATTCCTGATCCTTTGATTGTGTTGTTCTTAGTTTCGTCGATCACGCGTTTGCATTCGTTTCTCGCTTCGACAAAATAAACCGGACGATGCGAGTAGGCTTAAGCGTCTATCACCTAGGCAAACAAAGGAAGCGAGACTGGAAGCATCGGTCTCATACTCATTCCTTTGGTGGTCCCTAGTCTGACAGGGTAAAAATGGGGTTTGTTAGGTCACTCCCCAGTGATCAGCTTCAGACTTTGTACTCTAGTGTTTTCCAGCTTGGAGTAGAACGATGGGATTTGATGAGCCACATCTCGTGGCAAACTCGGAATGGCGAGGGCGTCGCTCCCCGTAATCCAACTGCTCTCACCAGTTTGCCGTTCCTGCCAGCTAATACAATGCAGCCCCGCTGCCACAAACTGTCATTGATCAGCATCAGACTTTGTACTTCGGTGTTCTTCAGCCTGGTGGAGGACGATGGTATTTGATGGGCCACATACCGTGGCAACTCGGGGTGGCGGGGGCGTCACTCTCCGTAATCAAACTGCTCTCACCAGTTTGACGTTTCTGCCAACTAACACAATGCAGCCCCTCTTGTCACAAACTATCATTAATCAGCTCCAGACTTTGTACTTCGGTATTCTCCAGCCGGGGGGAGGACGATGGGATTTGATGGGCCACATCCCGTGGCAACTCAGAATGGTGAGGGCACCACTCCCTGTAATCAAACTGCTCTCATCAGATTGACGTTCCTGCCTGCTAATACAATGCAGCCCCTCTTGTCACAAACTGTCATTGATCAGCTCCGGACTTTGTACTTCGGTGTTCTCCAGCCTGGGGAGGACGATGGGATTTGATGAGCCTCATCCCGTGGCAACTCGTGATGGCGGGGGCGTTACTTTCCGTAATCAAACTGCTCTCACCAGTTTGACGTTGCTGCCAGCTAATACAATGCAGCCCCGCCTACCACAAAGTGTCATTGATCAGCCCCAGACTTTGTACTTCGGTGTTCTCCAGCCTGGGGGAGAACGATGGGATTTGATGGGCCACATCCCGTGACAACTCGAAATGGCAGGGGCGTCACTCCCCGTAATCAAACTGCTCTCACCAGTTTGCCGTTCCTGCCAGCTAATACAATGCAGCCCCGCTTGCCACAAACTGTCACTGATCAGCTCCGGACTTTCTACTTCGGTGTTCTCCAGCCTGGAGGAGGACGATGCATGGGATTTGACGAGCCTCATCCCCTGGCAACTCGGAATGGCGGGGGCGTTACTTCCCGTAATCAAACTGCTCTCGCCAGTTTGATGTTCCTGCCAGCTAGTACAATGCAGCCCCGCCTACCACAAAGTGTCATTCATCAGCCTCAGACTTTGTACTTCGGTGTTCTCCAGCCTGGGAAAGGACGATGGGATTTAATGGGCCACATCTCGTGGCATCTCGGATTTGCGGGGGCGTCACTCCCCGTAATCAAACTGCTCTCACCAGTTTGACTTTCCTGCCGGCCTAGATGCAATGGGAAAATAACTATCACCACTTTTCCTTTAACTTTAGTTTTAAAAGAATGACGATGTAACAGCTATTTACACCTGATTTTCAGGTAAATACTGAATTTGAAAATTATATTTTTGAAGTTTTCGTCTCAGTGCCTGTTTTATATAGCAGGGGGCCTTAGGGCACCAAAGAAGAGCCTAAGCCTATGTAACATTTTTTTTATTATTAAAAAAAACAACATAAATCATACGAGTATAATGTAATAATATTGCAAGATAATTAGATAATTTATTGGAACACAAATATATGTACCGATTTAGTGAACTGAACTGAAAAGTTACTTGACATTACTAGCACTTTTACTATGAAACTATGTGAGCGAAATAAATCTAAACAAAATAAAACTTTTTCATTAATAATCTGAACAGGTTGCTTGTTCCTTGTGTGATGAACTAAACCAAATTACAGAATATAAATATTATATAATCTTTGACTAAACCAAAGTTTGCAGAATACAATATTCTGTAAACTTTGACTAAACTAATAAAGTGTCTAGCTTTATTTCTTTATTTTAAAAAGCATCTACTACATTTTTCAATTATTTCATATCGGCAAAATATCAATCAATGTATAATTCGTAAAATAAAAAACAGTATCTTTGGCGGTATCAGTAGGGTTGCCAACTCACCCGCCGGGCGCGGAATGTCCCGATTTTCGAGGCATATGCCCCGCGTCCCGCCGGTATCTGTCGCAGGACGCTATTTGTGTTTTTGTTACAATTTAAATTTAATATAATTTGTCCCGAATTTGGCCTCTTTGTCCCGCGATTTAGGCAAGTTTGTCCCGATTGTCTTTAGAAGCGAGTTGGCAACCCTAGGTATCAGAAACATTGCCGCTTAACTCGCCGCGCCGGCGCCGCGCCCCGCTTTTTTCGCCTCTTTGTCGGCGCGTTGGTAAAGCACGCCGAAATTTTAATTGTTATATTCAAAGTACTATATATAATAAAGTATCATATTATGATAGATTAAACAATAATAATAATATATTTAACATTAGACTTAGCAAAATTACCGCTGTTATCTGTTATCGAGTTCTTACTTGTTACCCTTATTTTTTTTATGAAAAGATTAGCTTTGTTTTAGATTAGGTAGGCGTAAAGTTTTAAAAGCTGCAACAAAAAAAATATATAATTTTTTGAGTAAATAAGTCTTAACGTTTTTTTGTGTGCGCAGTGGGGCCTTCGCAGCGTTCGGGGTGCCCTATTGTAAATCCGGCACTTTAGTCTCATTCTTTGCAATATTGAGCTAATTTTACTAACATATTTTCCTGAATCCTAAACACAGCTATTATATGACCTGACTTTAATATAATATTATTCTCGTCATACGCAAATTGATGAAACTTTAGTAGGGCAAATCATGAAGCTAAATAGTCTCTATCGGTGTAAACTTACATGCACACTTCTTTAACAAAATGCAATTGATAGTCCACCGTGTCACAAACACTTACTAATGCCGTTTTGGCTGGCTACTGCTTGTTTAACAGTTGGTAATTTATAAACAAAGAGTTAATATGCTCAAATCCGTAGCCGAGACAGAACATAATGAGAGGCATTTCAACCCTCCTTCGAGCTCTCATTTCTCGGGTTTGGCCGAAGCAGGGGTGAAGTCTACCAAAACACATTTAAAACGCGTAATCGGAAATCAAGTTTTAACGTTCGAAGAACTTTACACGATATTAGTACAAATAGAAGCGCTGCTTAATTCGCGGCCTTTATGTCCAATGAGTTCAGATTCAAATGATTGCTCGGTACTAACCCCTGGACATTTTTTAACGCTTGAGCCAATATCAGCCTTACCTGATCCAGATCTATCTCACTTAAAACTCAATAAACTGGATCGATATCAACTCTTGCAGAGATTATATCAGGATTTCAGGTCCAGATGGCGCCGTGAGTATTTACACACCTTGCAGCAAAGAGGAAAATGGTTGGAACCCAATTTTCCCACAGCCCAAATAGGCACTATGGTGGTTATAAAAACTGATAATTTACCACCAACAAAATGGCTTATTGGCAGAATAATTGAGCTTCACCCTGGCAACGACGGGGTAGCTCGTGTTGCGACGGTTCGTACAGGAGATGGTTTTCAGAAAAGGCCATTGGTCAAATTGTGCCCTCTTCCAACTTTTGATATCTTGTAAAAAGTGTATCTTTTTGGTGGCGAGGATGTACATGTACAGTCACCGAACATATTTGTTTTAGAATTTCTCTTTTTTATTTCATATGGTTATAGGTTTATTACAATATATAAGGAAAATGCATTCATTTTTTTTGTATTCGTATAAAATGGATCGGGTTATTTTCTCTTCGTGTAAAATTAAAATGCAGTTGAGGATATTCTCACATGTGCGCAGTTCACGACGGCAAGTACCAATTCATTCTCGAATAGCACCACGAAGCGTGTGTACGCATATCGACGCGACGCCGACGGGTCGAGAGGAATCGTCTTTTCCGCCTCAAAATTAAGTACGTTATAACCACAGCAGTGTATTGTCTCAAACAGTTAAATAAACGATCGCATATGTTGGCAACTCCAAACAGAAACGTTGAGTGTTTACAAGCAGCAAGAAGATAATTTAATTATTTGAAACTGGACATTTTTGTGATAGTTTTTTTTTTATTCTTGACTACGATTTTAAAGATGTTATATCAAACAATAAACATATGGGGTACTAATTTATCTTTTGGAGATGTATTAAGATCCATCTCCGAAAGATAAATTAGTACCATAATAGTACAATATGTCAACTAATGTTTATCTCATGTCAATAATAATTTATCTGATCAAAATAATATTTTCCTCGGATCGTGCTGAAAACTGGACTTTTCAGCACGATTTTTCATAGTAAAAGTAGTACTTTTCATTATACTATGCGGAAAAATAACTTTTCCGTATAGTATGCAGTAAAGTACTCTTCGACACGATTTTTCAGTACAATTTGAAGGTAATTAATTTTGTAGACCCCGTAGTATGCACATTATTTCTTACATTATCATAACAGCAAGTGTTGGATATTCAGTGGGACATTTCTGTCAATGCAATATTCATAAATAGTTTTGTGTTATATATATTGAGGCTAATACAGCAAGAAATGAATTCGTTCCTGATAAATCAAGAAAACGTTATGAGAAGAAATTTTGTTAGGTAAATAGAACGTGATGACGTAGATGAAGGTTTTTAGATGAGAAATATCATATTACTCCAACGTATCAATAACGTTTTCGGCGGAATGAATGGTGATGTCGTGGTTGGCATAGATCTAAGATTTTATGCTCGGTTTTATAAAATACCATTAAAATGCGACAAAAATTCAAATATAATCGACGGGTGGGTACTGCAAAGCTTCTACTTGTAAAAAGTAATTTTCGAACAAACTACCGTTTTTAGAGAGCCACTTTGCAATTAATAAAATGAGTTTAGGTATTGATGGTCTTATCTGTTCATATTATTAACGCCACGTGTTTTCATTGTAACCCTCCAACTGGTCTTCACAATTTTATCGCTAATGTTATTGTTATTAGCGCTTCTCTGGGTGTCAATCGATTTAAAAGCGTGCTCTCTTATAATTTTATTATCTTGCATCCAAAATATATTTTTTTTATTTTGAGCTCAAAATAATTTTATTTTAACACACAAAGGAGTGTTAAAAAGTACCATTTTTCGATACTATTTTTTAATTTTTTCAAAGGGTGTACTGATATTAACAAAATTGTTTATGTCTAGACCACTTTAGTAAAAATTAGAACAGTGCCTTGAAAGAGATCACTAGTAGTAGCCACGTCACAAATCATAAGATGACCGCGCAACTATTGATCGGGACTAGACTATAATTAATTTTTTTATTAAAAACTTTCAAAATAGGAAAAATAGTATAACATACACGTTGCAAAAAAACATTTAATGCGCTCGTAAGTTAGGAAAGTGCGGGTCGTTTCCTAATATGTGCTAGTTCGAAAAAATATTGTCTTTTAAAACTAGTACCCATCTTAATATACTACTAAGAGGCTCCTTTATGGATTCAGCCAATATTTGGTAGTGTATATAAATACTATATATTTTTATCAATTCAAATTATTATTACAAATGATGTTATTATTAATATTTTTTTCTGAACTGCTGATATTACATGAAACAAGATGCATGTCGTATTCAAAATTTCAACGAGAAACTTTTAAAATTCCAGATAATTCTAAATACAAACCGATAACCTTTAGACCCCGACAGTTATAATATACGTTTTACGTTAATCTTTTATCGTCCTGTGGAAATAAATCTTTCATATTTCATATATTATTGTGGATTGTGAACCGAGATAGCGATAATAGTTGGGGAGTCTTTTATTATTTTACTGGAGTAACTTGTGTAATAAATTCGTCGAAAAATATTTTGGCATTGGTCCCGTAGTGCAACTTATTTTATGTTGCTTCCGGAGCTATACACAAGCTTGAGATAGCTGCTATATAGTATATTTTCCATCAGAATCCGAGCTATCGCCTTAAAATACTTAATATCGAAATAATGTATCTATATAAAAAAAACTTCAAAGCGGCCAGTGACGCCTACACCTGGACGCATATTATTTGCAAACTGCAGATGCGATAGGAGTTCGCCATAGGACGATCGTAATATAAATGTAGTTCTTATTCATGCGTTGGGTTAGTTTTGGTTAGATTTTGTTGGTTGCGCCCCCGAAGCGCGCGGAGGGCCAGGTGTGAATTGTTCAAATATTTGAAGACGAAACGTAAACTTGATATAGGAGCTTGATTTTCAGTT
>MU185053.1:48088-62951 GCA_016904865.1 Pissodes strobi
AAGCAATGTCGTACTAAGTGATTTTCACTGTATATATATATATATATAAATGCTTCTCAACCCCCTAAAGATCGTGTTTTTACTCTGTTTACCAACAATCATTCCATAACAGCATAAATGCCAAATAAGTACAAGATAGGAATAGGATCATGTTGTTATCTTACTGTATAAGAAGGATGAAACCCCAAGAAATTTTGATGAAATATATATTACTGACATCTAACTATAAAATCATGTTATCTAACTAGATTATTTTCTCGAAAAGATGCACGTGCATATTGTGTGAATAATAATTATTTAGATTCATTTATACTGCAGTTGGTCAAACATACAAGTCCATGCGAGGATCCATCAAAGTGAAATATTTCAGATTCATCACCATTTAAGATCTGTAACATCATTAATCAAAAGATCCATGCTTATCTAAGATCATTTATATGACTAGTGACGTTTGAATTAACATTGATTGCTGTTAAACTCTTTATTTTTTTACATACATACATTGTATTGTCATTTTAATGTACAATATTATACAAGAAAAGAGTTCTTGTTAAAGTTTTAGAGTACCCACATAAATTTCTTAGTCGAGATCGTTGCTAGATATTGATCAAAATGTGTAGACTGCAGCTTATTAGGTATGCGACCGAGGCGGTTTTATGTAAAAATGTTTTTGTCATTCTCATATTTTTGAAGTATATGTTCTTGCCCACTAGTAATGTGACCACTTTTAAGAAAAAATATAAAAACACAATAACTGGACCGCTTGTAGTCTTCTTTGTTTGACCGAGAACATTTGCAACTGTTGTTATTATAGCTATTTTATGTTACAGCTTTTGGAGCAGTGATACATTTTAAGATTAAATGGTTAATACACTAATGAAATAATTTTTGGAGCTATTACATTATGGACAAAATAAGGTTAGGCTTGAGCTCTAGTTGATAAATGTGATATTTATTTAAGAAATCTTGAAACTTCCAGACGAGTTAAATTATAGCAGCGAGTCAAATTGGGCATGCAAATATGCATGCGAATAGATTGCCATCCATTTTTACTAGCATTGATCATATTTTTTTTTAAATCACAACTGTTTAAATGAAAAACTTTGAATGATATCACGCCTAATAATAAAACCAAATGTGGAAAGTTTCTTTTTCAAAGTATTTCGATCTGTGGTAAGACTGCATCTTAAGATATTGTAAAGACACATAAAACATTTAGTAAATTAATTTTCAGCATGACTGAGTTATGCTACGCTACAACTCTTGTATCTACGCGTGTTTTTGAAAAAAGGCAGATTACATTCAATTTAGGTACAAATTGAATGTTCTGTTGGTGTTCAATATTGAAATGATTATTAAAAGATAATTACACTAGTAATTTTTAGAGTTCAGATTTTATTATGTCAATTCAAGAACACGATTTTTATAAATATAACCAAACTGAGTTTTATCAACAAACCAAGTTGATAGGCAGTAGAAAGATAAAAATCTTGAACTCGATCCACATGAATGCTTCTGGCAGCTCTGACAGTGCCTGTTTGTAGTCAAATACATTGCTCTAGGCAACATTTATTCCAAATATATTAGCTCAAGGTGTTAACCAAATTCTTTACTTTGTTTCGAAATACATACCATTAGGTAATTATGCGGACGAACATGAACATCAGATCTTGATGTTGCACCCCATACCATTTCCGTTATTTATCTGATTTAATAATATGATCAAAATTTTTTCTAGATTGTAATGCTACAACGAGCCGAAATGCTTAAGAAGTGTCTTTCATTCCAAATCTGGTGGCCTTTAATGTCTCATTGTTCCAGTTGATGCTTATTCAAAAGCTTTCAAACCATTGGCTGTAATTTTGTATGACTGTGGCCGAGAAAAAGAAAATTTAATTTACACGCCTTATATATTTTTTTAAATAACAAGTGCATACATACGTTCATGTCTACAGACGCATTTCACCACCAAGTGAAACTTAGCTTAAAGAGGGCATGAAATGTGTTTGATTTTAACAAGTTCAAATCAACTGTTCAGAAGTCGAAGTGAAAGAAATGAACATACAGGATTTTTTCCAATGCGAGGATTGCTTTTCTAAATTAAATGTACAAAAAGTCTCCCCTAAGACGTACCTTAAAACATGGTGGATATAAACCTCAAACGGGGTGAAAATCTATGTTATTATAAGAATACGTTTCCTGAGGAGGTTAGTTTATTAATTTTTGATCGACCAAAGAAAAAAAAATGGATTAAAACCTTCTTGTACGACTAAACATAGAGGCAGAGTACAAATAATATATTTATACCGTGATAGAGGTATCTCTTTAGAACGCAAAATAAATTTAATATTAAAACTTCAATCTATCAAGATTTGTCTGATATTTTGGAAAGAGAGGGCTACCTCAGAAACCGATGTTGACATTGAATAAAAAACTGATTGAAAAATATTATTTTGGTTAATTACTTAAAGTAATAATACTTACTTTGTGTTTTGTATTTATTTAAGTTAGTTGCAATAATAAATATTTTTACGAAAAATTTTCCTGTTGCCTTATTTATTCGTGCGTTACATAGTTAAAACGTCCTAACGGTTTTTTTTTATTTCAAGATTTAATGGACATAAACTTTTTGCCTTCTTGCAACTTTACAAAAACGTCTCTCCCACCTTTGACGGACGAACGTGGCATCACGGCGACTACAGCCAAGGAAAAAGGAAACATGCTCGCCAAAATGTTTTCATCGCACTCTAGCTTAGACGTGCCTCAAAGCAAGACTCTCCCCACTATACCGAACATCAACACCACCATGGCAGAAGTCAAGTTTTCTCATCGTGATATTCGCGAAATCCTTAAAGAACTAGATACGCAAAAGGCATCAGGACCGGACGGAATACCTGCCATCGTGCTAAAGAACTGCGCTAACGAACTAACACCTGTTTTTTCCAGGCTTTTTTCTCTTTCTTACAGAAAAGGTATTTACCCATCCTCTTGGAAAGTCGCTCGAGTGCAACCTGTTCCAAAAAAAGGCAAGAAAACCACGCCCTCAAACTATCGCCCGATTGCCTTGCTTCCAATAATCTCCAAAGTCATGGAACGTGTAGTCAACCAGCAACTACTCAAGTACCTCGAGAGCAACAGAATAATCAGCGATAATCAATACGGCTTTCGCAAAGAGAGATCGACAGGAGATATATTGGCCTATGTCACTCATATATGGAGTAGGGCAATTGAGAACTACGGAGAGTCTCGAGCGATTGCGTTGGATATTTCAAAGGCATTCGACAGAGTTTGGCATGACGGACTGCTCAACAAACTGCCGTCCTTGGGACTGCCCGCCTCTCTCTGCAGCTGGCTGGCCAGTTTCCTTAAGAACCGATCCCTACACGTTGCGGTCGATGGACACATCTCGGACACATTCACCATCAACGCGGGCGTGCCTCAGGGCGCAATACTTTCACCAACTCTGTTCCTCATTTATATTAATGACCTGCTGATCGAAACGAATAATCCTGTTTACAGTTTTGCAGATGACAGTACCCTTGTCTCCCACTTTAGATCAGAAAAACCCTTACCAGCGACTGAGACTCATCACCGCAGACAGGAGCAGATTACAGCAATTAATCAAGACCTGGAGAAAGTTCAAACTTGGGGCGACCGAAATTTGGTTCAGTTCAATGCAGCAAAGACCCAAGCAGCAACGTTTACTAAGAGGGCCAATACAGCGGGCCCTGACATCATTATGGCAGGATCGACCATTCCTTCATCCTCGTCAATCGGGCTGCTGGGTGTCTCGGTCAACAGCAATATGTCATGGCATGACCATGTTGCTAACATCGCAAAATCAGCCTCCCAGAAGCTTGGTGCGCTATTTCGCAACAAAAAACTCTATACACCGCAGCAGTTGCTCTTGCTGTACAAAGCGCAAATAAGACCGTGCTTAGAATATTGCTCACATATCTGGGGTGCCGCACCAAAGCATACCCTAAAGCTGCTGGATTCCATTCAGAAGAGGGCTGTGCGTCTCGTCGGCGATCCGGAGTTGACCCGGAATCTGGATAGTCTGGAACATCGCAGACATGTGGCCGAGATGTCTCTGTTTTACAGATACTTTCACGGCAGATGTTCCCAGGATTTGGCCCGTATAGTCCCGCCCCTGGCAACTCCTGTCAGGCAATCCCGACAGACGGTAGGAGCGCACCCGTTCGTCGTACAACTAGAAACACCTAGAACATCGCTTTACCAGAACTCCTTTGTCTGGCGCACTGCATCACTGTGGAACTCACTTCCAGGACATCTGTTTCCCATTAATTACAACCTACAAATATTCAAGAACCGTGTTATTCAACATCTTCGCACACACACCGCTCGTCGAGCGCCATAGGATCTACCTTTAGTGTGTGTGCCACTGCCATAAAAAAAAAAAAAAAATAAGTAATTCATAACTTAATCGCTTATCAAAGAAATGATAAACATTTGGCATGCATAATTTAATTTATAAAATCTCAATTATACCAATTTTAACAAATTGTTAGTTCTGAGGTTTTAACTAAGAAGAGCTACTGTAGTCTTCCGTGAATCATTTCTCACTTTTCGTTGTCAATTTTGGAACCTTTTTTGACAATCTTAAGGCCTCTCAAAGACTGAGAAAAGCGGTAAAAAATTTGATTTTTTGAAGTTTACAATTATTTACGTCCTGCACTTCAATGGGGTTAGATTTGCTTCATTCGATATTCTATTTATAATCATAATATTTTAATATATCCCAATATTATTCTCTCATAAAGCGACGTTTTTTTATATATAAAAGTTACATTCCTGGTAAAATTAAAGCAGAGAGTCTTCTAATAAATCCTTAACAATTTATATCTAGGAAATTTAAATTGTGAAAATATCTGATTTTTGCATTTGTTTACGCGCCACTTTTCTTCAATATAAATAGAATACAGTCAGCTTTCCATGAAGATACTAGATTGATTAGTGGTACTGATTTTATTAACAAAACATAAAGCCGCATCTGATGATGATCTTTCAGCCTAAAGTAGTTAGATTGAAAAAAGTAGTGGGAGATAATATGGTAAAATTTAAGAAGATTGTAACAAATCTTATACAAAAAATTTGAAGTTAAACACTTAATTTATCTTTGTAGTGTAGGATTGGCCAATAAACATTGTTACAATATCAAGGATGTGAAAAGACCAGAGAATCTGCTAACTTAAGCTTAATAGATGTATCAAGCCTGCTCGTATGAATATAAAGTACCTACTTTAAGTTTAGCATATTAAGATTTCTTTAAGGTCCGGGATTTTTGCAAACAACGGCGTCCTTTAAAACAACATTGCTAAGTTTAATACTTAGTAAATGCTTGTTTAAAATTTTCTCCTTTTTCTTTCCAAAGAACACAACTTGAGTTTTAGGCAACAACCCGTGACATGAACAATTACTAAGTATATTAAAAATCTGGATTTTTTTTTCAATAGCTTTACTGGCATCTAAATAGTCAAAAGAAAAGTAAATTGATGATAAAAACAGTGTTTTACATTTTACAAAAGTTGCCCTGATGCTGAAGACATCATTGGACCGATAATACTTCTCTGCGCAATCCCTCTAGTTAAAGCAACGCTTTCTCACCAAGTCCAAAATATTTAAGTTTTATGTTTAACAAATCATGATCTAAGGTAGCAATCTGATTTATTTGATTAGAGTAGTTTTCTTGTCATCTCAGGCTCGAAAGATATGGCCAGTAACCATATGCAACCCAAATTATCAAATTGTTTGGCGGTAATTATTTCTAAAATGTTTTACATAGTTGAAGGATACTGATAAATCTAAAACAGGAACGGTTGGTTGGAAATGAGGAAACGTCCATTAATAATATGTCATATGGTTAGTTGGTATAAAAATTAAATGCAAGAGCATTCTTAGATTAAAACCACCCGGACTTGTAGCTTATCTTTCATAAATAACTAGTTTTATGTCCTCTGGATTTAAGCCGACGCCACACGATGTGTCAAACGTTAGCTGAGAGATATAATGATGTATTATCGCTTAATACACTATGCAGAAAAAATTCAGGACATTTATCACACAATTGAATATTTTTCATAAACCTCTATATAAATAATACTGATTCAGTTGTGCATTAGTTTTTATACATAATTACTTAATTATGTGTTCTAAAATAATATACAAAAATATGGTCTTTTGGTGTAAAATGATATTGTGATTTAATGAACAAATTATATTATAATTTGGAACACCTCTTTCATTTATTCAGTAATGTAGATAGATATATGTTCCATATTGTTGTAAAGGATTCATGTTTACATTACAAATGTTTGCCTGCTGCTCCACTTCTATTTATAAAACTTCATAAAATAGACCCGTTTGCTCTGGCTCCAGGGTGTAAACAGCACAAGTTCTAGTTTAGTGATCATAATGAAGCTGAAAAATCTAAAGGAAACTGGAAAAATGGTCGACGTTTCGAGGAACAAATCTGCCTCCCTTGTCAAGAACGAACAAATCTAAAAATGAAAATGGTTAGTCAAATGTAAATAACAGTAAAAAGCTCATGCAAATTGTCAAGGTTTGAAGTGACTTTGACAAGATGACAATAATAATGTCAAATCATTTAATTACTGGTTACTGGTATTTTGGGTTAGTGTGATATTGAGGTCTTATTAGGTAAATAATTGATTCGTTTTTGAGGTGTTATATATCTACAATTTGCGATTAGGGAGAATTCAATGATTTTTGTTGAAAGATCGAGTTAATTTTTAAGTGTCTCTTATCAACTTCAGTTTTTAGCAAAGGTAACCAGTTGCTATTAAAACGAACCTTTTTATTCCTTATATTCCTGGTTTATCAGACAAAACAAAACGAATAGGTAATAAATTTAACATTCGTACTATTTTCAAAATAGAAAACACCCTTAGATCCAAACTAACAAAAGCAAAACCACTTAATGAAAATTAAATTACTAAAACTGGTATCTATAAGATACCATTGAATGCAATAAATTTTATATAGGTGAAACCTATATAAATCACAACGTATAACAGAACACCAAACTTATATTAAAAATACACATTTCCACAAATCACATATTTGTCAACATGCGTTTGATAACAATCACAGGATACAATGGAAAGCTTCAAGTATTTTAGCAAAAGGACCATCATCTAAAAAACGTAAAATTAAAGAAAGTGCTTTAATTTTATTAAATAAAGATAAATGTGTTGCTTCAACTTCTGTTAGTTTTGAGAGGACTTGGTTACCTTTGCTAAAAACTGAAGATAAGGGACACTTAAAAGTTAACTAAACCTTTCAACAGAAGTCATTGAATTCTTCCTAAGCGCATAACACCAAATTGTAGATATATCACACCTCAAAAACCAATCAATTATTTATTTACCTAATAACACCTTAATATCACGCTAACCCAAAAGACCAGTAGCCAGTAATTAAATGATATGACATTTTTACATCTTGTGAAAATCAATTCAAAACTTAACAATTTGCAAGAGCTTTTTACTGTTTTTTTATATTTTATTAACCATGTTCATTTTTCGATTTGTTCCTTCTTGACAACGGGGGCAGATTTGTTCCTCGAAACGTCGACCTTTTTTCTACTAGCACTTGTGCTGTTTACAGCCTGGAGCCAGAGCAAGCGGCTCTATATTATGAAGATTTATAAATAGAAGTGGAGCAACATGCAAACATTTGTAATGTAAACAATAATTATAAATATTTTCCAGATACAAATATTGGCGAATCTCTTACTGCATAATATGGTCCATATTTGCTGCAAATAATTTTTGAATAGTCATGTTTCTCTAACGCTCTGCTCTAAGTGCTCAAAACAAAGTTGAAGAAAATTGTATTCATTGTATTAAATCTGTGAAAAATAGTGTTCAATGCAAGCGTTGTTTAGATCTCTTCCATCTCACATATTTGAGATAGGCGGCGGCATTGAGGAATCCGATTTGTGTTCATGAAACAGGTGAAACATCAAACAACTTAACCATTGTGTAAAATTCATATTTGTCAAAACCTCAAAAAAACAACTAGATTAAGATATATGACAATATTATTTATTGATTGTGAACTATGGGGAACACAATCAAAGAAGGCAGGCAGACAATACTTCCTTTAATTTCCTGACATTTGAGAACTGACCACCACCACTTACGTCTAGGGATTAGGGCAGCAAAACACGAACGTCAGTTCCGATAGTTATGACAGTGTGTATGTGTCATGTGGTATTCATTGTGGAATGTATTGGCTTTTTTAGTTATGCAATATTAAAACTCTATAATGGGCCGCTCCGGGGGCTCAACCAACAAAAGCTAACCAACTGGATAAAAAAGTACATTAGTATGCATAAAACACGTTTTAAAATATTGCACGGCTGGCTGTACGAAATTTTCGCACAAATTGTGCCTGAATGTGTACTTGACACAATTTCTGTAATAAATATCCATAAAGAATTGTTTTGAGTTTCTGACTAATTGTGCAAAATTAATATTGCTGTTTTGCACATTTTTTAAGTAATTATACTTATTAATTGTGCCCAATTGTTTAAAAATGATGCACAATGAGACGCATTATAAAAAATAGTTTAAAAAAATATGCACAACGACAAATATGAATTTTACACAATGGTTAAGTAATTCAAAACAATTATTATTGCAGAAATTGTATCAAGTAGAGATTCAGACACAATTTGTACGAAAATTTCGTATTTATTTTTTTTATGGCAGTTGCACACACGCTAAAGGGAGATCCTATGGCACTCGACGAGCGGTGTGTGTGCGAAGATGTTGATTGACACGGTTCTTGAATATTTGTAGGTTGTAATTAATGGGAAACAGATGTCCTGGGAATGAGTTCCACAGTGATGCAGTGCGCCAGACAAAGGAGTTCTTGTAAAGCGATGTTCTAGGTGTAAAGTTTTACGACGAACTGGTGCGATCTTGCCGTCTGTCGCGACTGTCTGACAGGAGTTGCCAGGGGTGGGATGAGGCGGGCCAAATCTGGGAACATCTGCCGTGAAAGAATCTGTAAAACAGAGACATCTCAACCAACAAAAGTTAACCAACTGGATAAAAAAGTACATGAGTATGCATAAAACACGTTTTAAAATATTGCACGGCTGGCTGTACAAAATTTTCGCACAAATTGTGCCTGAATGTGTACTTGACACAATTTCTGCAATAAATGCCCATAAAGAATTGTTTTGAGTTTCTGACTAATTGTGCAAAATTAATATTGCTGTCTTGCATATTTTTTAAGTAATTATACTTATTAATTGTGCCCAATTGTTTAAAAATGATGCACAATGAGACGCATTATAAAAAATAGTTTAAAAAAATATGCACAACGACAAATATGAATTTTACACAATGGTTAAGTAATTCAAAACAATTATTATTGCAGAAATTGTATCAAGTAGAGATTCAGACACAATTTGTACGAAAATTTCGTATTTATTTTTTTATGGCAGTTGCACACACGCTAAAGGGAGATCCCATGGCACTCGACGAGCGGTGTGTGTGCGAAGATGTTGATTGACACGGTTCTTGAATATTTGTAGGTTGTAATTAATGGTAAACAGATGTCCTGGGAATGAGTTCCACAGTAATGCTGTGCGCCAGACAAAGGAGTTCTTGAAAAGCGATGTTCTAGGTGTAAAGTTTTACGACGAACTGGTGCGATCTTGCCGTCTGTCGCGACTGTCTGACAGGAGTTGCCAGGGGTGGGATGAGGCGGGCCAAATCTGGGAACATCTGCCGTGAAAGAATCTGTAAAACAGAGACATCTCGGCCGCATGTCTGCGGTGCTCCAGACTATCCAGATTCCGGGTCAACTCCGGGTCGCCGACGAGACGCACAGCTCTCATCTGAATGGAATCCAGCAGCTTTAGGGTGTGCTTTGGTGCGGCACGGTCTTATTTGCGCTTTGTAGAGCAAGGGCAAGAAAAATACAATTAATTATTAAACTGTGATTCCCACCTTGACATGTTTTGGAAAAAATAGGGTTGTACTCAATTCTATTTAGTGATCCATCGTGGTGTTTTTCCTCTTCAAAAATTCGATTAAACAGTTACATGCTTCATCTCCTCGAAAGCCAATTCGTATGATAAAACATGGAAACATTTCTTCTGAAGGTAATTTTCGTCATAAAGTGTCAATATTTTCAAAAATTCAACGTAACTGAATGCTGACGAACTAGTTTTTCTTTTTTCTGGCTCAACCTGCAATTTCCGTCAAACAGCATCCCTGGCATCTCTTGCAGACTTGAACCTTATATCTGCAAATGGATCTATAACAACTCCAAACAGCTTAATTTCCTTGAACTAGTTTTGTAACCACATTTCATATAGTCTTTATTACACTTACGCATATCACTTGCCTAATATTTCAAAATTCCAGCCAAATTTTCTATGGATGTTTTTTCTTCCAATACGTAACCTCTCTGGAAGCAGAACTCTTCAAATTGTTTCCATATAGCCTTTTTTTTATTTTTTTGTATTTTGTTGTTGTTGGTGTAAGTTCTTCCATATTTCTCGCGACATTCTCGTTCAAAACTCACATTTAAAACTATTTGTGAACTATTCCGGAAAACTAAAACTTAAAACTGGGTGTGCACTATTTTTGGAAAATAAAATGATGACCAACAAATTGTTTTAGATGAAATATGGCGACTTGTACAAATTCACATATTTATGTGGCATACAGTATGACAGTAAGTGACAATAGCATGAATTTTAATTATATACAAGGGGTAATTATATTGATTCATGAAATTTTCTAATAAAATATAACTCTTGCAATGAAAATTACCTATAATTTTCGCCAAATCATCACTCATGTAAGTTAAACTGAAAAAACCACTCGTGCACTAACGTGCACTCGTGCGTTTTTTCAACTTAACTTGCATTCATGCATATTTAACGAAAATTATCGGTAATTTCCATTGCATTTGTTATATTACTACTGAAAATTATAGTGTACGAAGATGGAAAATGGAGGACATATACCGGCCGGTATCGTTACTTCGCGGCGGTTTTACTGCTTCATCTGAACCAAGCATCATTTAAATAGTTCCTGATTTTACGACCCGAATGGTTCTAAAGTCATAAAAAATAGCATATAATGAGAAAATTGCAAAGAAATAATTTATTTCATATGTTATTGTTATTATTATTATTATTTATTTTACCTACTGTTTAATATTGGAAGGCAATGAAGGCATGTATGTGACAGATCGTATACCGGTGACTTTATTAACAGTGTTTCACAATTACCACTACATAATAAGAATTTTATATAACTTAAAAATTTAAGAAAACTGAATGTAATAATATGAGCTTAGAATGTCTGTATTCTCTAGTATCTATATTATTCATACAAAAATACGACAACAAATGTTGGGTCACAACGTCACAGCACCCTAAGAATGAATGCACGCGTGCTACAAAAGGGTTTCCCGATAAAAGTCTCGCTCAAGTCAAGACTCATCTGAGCCCTTTTTTAATACGGAAGAATTCTAGGTAAGGTACACATGCTGAGGTATATTCTGTTGAATCCTGAAGCAAAGCCATTGTGTAACAAGAATTTTATTTGATACAATCGGAAAAATTGATCACGGGAGACGTACCCCCATAAAAGATAAAACCATTAAAATGATCTGTATTTAAATTGATGTAAATGGGACATATAAGGGCATCTATCTGCCAAAGAAGACTAATTGTTATTAATGTCAGTATTTTGTTTCACATTTTGTATATTCATGACTTGTTAGCTTTTCTATAGCCATCAATAAAAAAAACGCTTTAGTATAAAGCGGCATCTACAGGGTGATTAGAAGAATTATTTTCGTTTCAAAATGAGAATTTCATTAATGTCGGATTTTTTTTTATAAATTATCTACTATACTCGACGCGCCGAACAGATTGATAAATCACGAAAACAATAATTGGTCTTATTTGCTTATTTTATGATTCCAAACATAGGAACTTTGATTAAGACACTCTATTTTTATTTGTTGTATTATGGATAAGAAAAATAGAAATGAAAAATAAAACATTGGTTCGAAATAAGACGAATTGTTTCCGCGATTTTAGGTAAATTATCCCTATACAGGGTGCACCAAAAAAGTAGGGCAGTGCCAATTTGTATTTTTTTAAATCGGACCCCATATATTATTCGATTTTTTAATTCTACGTGTAATTCTGAAACTCTTTTTTATTATAGGTTTGATATTTGTAAAACTTTCAGTTTGGAAATAATGAGGCTTGTAACTAAAAAATCATAATTTCAAGCGGCTCTTCATTATTAAGTCCCACCCTCTATTTTGCGATAGGAAATTTTTTATATTCGAGAACAATGAACACAAAGCTCAAGTTTATGCTCCGCCTAAAAAATATTTGAACTAGAAGCTACAAGGTGTTTATCATATATGTTCAAATCTTAAAACTTTTAAATTTAGAAAAATCGATTTTTTTATAGCACACCCTGTATAATTTCATGTTATTTTAAAAATTATCAAAAACTCTACAACTTTTGTTAAGTATATCCTATAACTATTTTTGATAATTTTTTAATTATTTTGATATTTTTAGTATATTCATTATTTCAGTGATATTTCTTGTTAGTAACCACAGTAGCCTTGGGAAACAATCGTCTACATCAAACATTTATGAACTGTCAATATAAATAATACATGTTAGAGTTACTTTTGTGTAATTAGGGATATTCTATTTATTTAAAAATGAATTTCCCCAAAAACGAATTAATTTATATGGTTTACGTATTAGGAGAGGCTGAAAGAAATTGAGTTCTTGCGCAAAGACTATATAGAATGAAATATCCTGATTGCCACGCCAACCTAGTCGGTACGGTTTTGAAAATTTGATGGAAAGATTTGATTCTACTGGATGTACGTACTTATTGACTATTCACAACGCAAAGTTGTAAACAGGAATGCCACCAATCCAGAAAAAGAACTTGAGATTCTGCTTCATGTTGAAGAAAATCCGTAAGTCAGTAGTCGTCAGTTAGCGATAGCATGTGAAACATCACAATCAACTGCCAATCGGACCACTACAAAATATAAGTACCTACCATCCTTACCATATCAATTACATCAAGAGTTGCACGATGAAGACTTCGAAATACTCATAAACTTTTGCCAATGAATGAGTGGTCAACTTAAAAATAATCCAAACTCTTTAGGATATATATATATATATATACAGTGCCCGCGTAAATGATGGGCCCCCCCTTTTATTTTTTGAACCCTTGTATATATCGCGATGAATTTTTCAGGGTGCACATAAATTCAGATTGTCTACCTTTTGACATAACTTTTTAGATGTTAAATGTCAAAATGACAGATTGACGCCATTTTTCATATTTTTTTCAAATGGCAAAGGGTATCGAGTGATACCTCATTTTAAAGGTCTTTTCATTTTCTAATCGCTCACCATACAGGCCAGGCCGATTGATAGAGAATTGAAAGTTTTTGAATTTATTTATTAAAATTATTTAGTTAAAATGTATTTATTTAGATATACATTTTACTTTGGCATGTAAAAAACCATTAGATAGTACCTGCTAAGCCAAATCAAATCACTTTCAACTGTCATTGTCAAAAAATAGTTTGGTAATTTTACAAACGTGACACAACTGGCACAAGTTCTGCCTATTCCTCACTTAATTTTTGATAAGTTTTTGGTATCAAATAGTTATGTACTTAGTTAGTTAGGTAGTTTAAGCATTGGATCAAAGAACAGAAGCGATTGAGATTTATGGTGAAAGTAACCGCAATTTGCATCAAGCGGTACGAATATTTAATGAGAGATATCCAGTAAATCAATTGCGGAAGAGAAACAAATTAACATTATCCCTACTGTTGTCAATAATTCGTAACGTTCAACGGAAAGTATAACCGAAGAATATGAAGATTCTGCAACCACGACACCTAAATATTTGAAGAAATATAAATTTTATCCGTACAAAATAAATTCGGTCCATCAACTGTCAGAAGATGATCCAGATAAGCGGATGCAGTTTTGTGAAATTACGTGTGAAACAATTTCTCGGTCTCCAAACTATATTAGACATATTTGTTTTAGTGACGAGTCAACTTTTTTAAAATGGAAATGTAAATCCACATATTCTCCGAGAAGCACATACACAGTTTCCAGAGAAAGTTAATGTGTGGACTGGCATACTTGGTAATCACATTGTGGGTCCAATATTTATCGATCAGAATCTTACCGGTCAACTTTATCTGAACATGCTACAAAACGAAATATATCCGCTCCCGCTCATTACTCACAACCTGTTAGACCTTGGCTATCTGAAAGGTTCCCTAATAGGTGGGTCGGAAGGCGAGGACACATCGAATGGCCAGCTCGATCGCCTGACCTCACTCCATTTGATTTTTTTCTTTGGGGGATATCTGAAAAGTAATGTTTTCGCCACAAGGCCAACTCTTGTTCAAGACGTTAATGACAAAATAAGAACCGTTTGCAGTAGAATACCTCCAGGGACTTTTCAGAATGTTAGAGAAGAGTTTACTAACAGGCTTTGTCATTGTCAGGCGGTACAGGGAGAACATTTTGAACATCTTCTGAAATGATTCATGACTTTAAACTTAATTAATTAATTTAATAAATTATTGATATTTCTTTAGATATTTAATTCTTTATTATTTAAAATCAGCCTAGCCAGTATGGTGAGCGATTAGAAAATGAAAAGACCTTCAAAATGAGGTATCACTCGATACCCTTTGCCATTTGAAAAAAATAAAAAAAATGGCGCTCAGCTGTCATTTTGACATTTAACATCTAAAAAGT
>MU185053.1:63351-80474 GCA_016904865.1 Pissodes strobi
ATCTTAATGATCATGAATGGCAGACGGTGCCCCTCCGCACTACCATTGCAAGGTACGCGGATTCTTGGATGAACGTTATCCTGGAAAATTGATTAGGCGTGGAGGTTTTGTTCAGTGGCCACCAAGGTCATGCGATCTTATCCCATTTGATTTCTTCTTGTGGGGTTATATTAATGAACGTTACACCGCCAACTACAAGGGAAGATATGCAAAATAGAATGAGCGACGTTTGCAGAACCGTACCACCAGGGATGCTAGGAAACGTGAGGCAGAACATTAGGGTCAAGTGGGGTAAATGTAAATAGGGGTAATTGTAAACATCGTAATTTTGAATTCAAATTTGCCGCTAGGTTCAGCCCGCGTCGGTTTGCGAGACCTTCAGTTCTTCTTTAAGCCATTTCCAGAACGCCCAGACGCGAATCTTAACATTTTTAGTATGTGGTAGTCAGTCATAAGAGCACGTGCAAAAAATCAATTTTTCAGAGCGAAAGTGTTTCAAATATTGTGTTTGAATTGGATTTTCGGAGGTAAGTAATTATGTAATATTTTTCTTCTGTGTATGTAACACTGTATTTTTGAAGAAATTACTTAGCAAATCCTTGTTAATTAATTAGTTTTTGCAAAAAAATAATGTTTACTTTTACCCCAACTGGCGACTCGACAGAGTAAATGTAAACGTAATTTTGGGGTAATAGTAAACACGCTGTTTACATTTTCCCATCCCAGAAGCTTCTAAAATAGTATATTGTGTAACTAGGAGGAAAAGCAAAACATTCCTGGACGACTGTGGTAGTTGCTGGACGAGGCGCAGCCGAGGCCAGCAACACAGGAGTCCAGGAATGTGCTTTTCCTACGAGTTGCATATACTATTTTTTATCTGATCGAAATTAATTAGAATACATACTTATAAAAATAGAGCCAAATATTACTCTAAATAAAAACGGTGTTTTAAATTTAAACTCAACATAATATCAAGTTTTGAATGAAGTTTATTACGTAGCTACGGAAACTACAGCTAAATGTTACTTTTGATAGACGTCAGATCTGACAAACAAGGCGTTTGAATATGACAGAAATGTTACATTCCCGGCCTAGGACGGGAATGTTATATTCCCGGACAGTTATTTTCTATTCTTGTACAGTTATTGCATGTTACCAAGCAACGAATGCAATATACTGGAATCATGACTTTTGCGGTGAGAAAACACATCGGAAAGGTGTCGTTTTTCGTCCGATAGGATAAAAAATAAATTATTCTAAAAAGACGTATTGTTCCAGATGCCTAGAAATTACGTTAAAAAAACCAGTGGGCCGTCATATACAAAGGAAGATGTAATTAAGGCCGTCGAAGATGTACATAATAAAAATAAGTCCTGCAGACAAGCCAAAAAATTTTATGGCGTCCCTGCTTCAGTTATATGTCAAAGATTGACAGGCAAAAGAAAAACTGCTACTGACTGCAGCACCACAGGGCGAAAAACTTCTCTTTCTGCAGAAGTTGAAGATATATTAGAGACGTGTCTTATTAAAAGATCCGAATACGGCTACCTTTGTGACAAGAATGAGTTTCAAAATTTAGTTAAAACATATATTGAGGCGAAAGGGCTTAAAATCCATTTTAAAGACAATAGGCCAGGCACTGACTGGTATTACGATTTCTTAATGCGTCATCCGCGACTTTCTGTAAAAAAAACAGAGCATCTACAAAAATTACGAAAGGACGCTCGTAAATCCGATATAATTTATAGTTTTTACTAAACTTTAGGAAGCATCATAAATAAAAAATAATCTTGGAGACATTGAGAAAGCTTGTTTCGTTTTCAATGCGAATGAAAGCGGCTTTCCAAGCGATCCCAGCCGCATTCGTGCCATTGGAAAAAAAGGAATGCCCCTTTGCAGAGTTTCTGGCGGCAGTGGCAGAGAAAATACGACCATACTGGTTTGTGTGGGAGCAGACGGTTCAGTTTTACCACCACTTATAATATTTAAATGGGCTGCTGTTCAGACCAGATGGACCTCCGCGGATGTATTTCCTGGAACTCAGTTTGCTACTTCCAGCAATGGTTGTTTTTCCACTGGATTACCAGGACATTTATTCCTCATGTTGGCAAGATTAGAATTGAAAAGCAGTTACCTGATCAGGCCGCTTTACTAATATTCGATGTACACGCAAGGCACATGAGCGTGTGAATTTAAGAAGACGCTATGAAACACAACATAGTCCTGGTCAAATTACCTAGTCATCTAACGGACAAGTTGCAACCGTTGGATAAATGTGTTGTTGGACCCGTGAAAACAGCTTGGCAAAAACTACTGATCTCGCATGGGAAAAAAATTGGGTTGCGGTACTGATCGTGTAAATAAATCTGAATTTTCAGAACTCCTCGGGGTCATATGGGCACATGCATTTGAAACCAGAAAATATTATTTCCGGCTTTAAAACCACAGGGATATTTCCTGTCGACAGTTCCAAGTATCCCATAAAAGAATTTAGCACTGAGGATTTAAATGCATACAACGAAAATTTAAATAAAAATGGCGATCCTAATTATCAAAATCAAGAAACAAGAAATCCGATAGTACCCAACATAAGATTTAGTATTGAAGCTCGGGACTTGGACACACCATCAACATCTGATATTGAAGCTAATAAGACATCATCAACATCGCCGGAGCTATAAGAGCAAGAAAGCAAGCAGACTAATTGCGAAAGGTCAAATCCATTAGTACCCAAAGCAACATCTGATACTGAAGCTCAGAACACATCATCAATACCTTCAGATCTAGCTTTGCCAGTAAGCAACCAGTATTTAAAAAAGGAAACAGTATGTCAACTAAATGAGGTAGAGAGGTTATTTTTTGAGAAACCTGAACCTGATGCATCATTTAAGTACTTTTATTTGACAGCCAAACATTTCATGTGCCATAAAAAGTTAATCTTAAGACTTATTTGTGTTATTGATAATAAAAGCCTTTAATACTATATTCAATGCATTTTTTTATGTATATTGGGGCAAATGTAAACATACGTTAGAATAATAAAATATTTCATTCAAAACTTAGGAAGGCAATTTTTCCCATTTAAAATTGCATTATAAAGTACCGTTCATTTGTGGATTGTTTACATTTACCCCAATCTCATCGGGTAAATGTAAACATGACCTACTTTTTTAAAGCTTAAATATAAATTAAAAAAAGCCTTCTAGGTCCATTTTTTTTCTTAGCAGGATTCTAACATATATTAGCCACATCCCTACCTATGTGTGTTTTGATCTTTTGTACATAAAATAACAATAAAAAACATGTTTGGGAAAATGTAAATAAATTTGCCAAAACCGATTACAATTGCCCCATTTGATCCTATAAAAAGATTAAATTTATATGCATTCAACAGCAGGGACGCCCGTTTGAACAAATTTTAAGAAGAAACAATTAGCTATTCTTGTATTCCCTATTAAATTAAAATTTAAATATTAACATTTTCGTTTATTTTAGGAGTTACAAAAGCCTTTTATTATAGATATTTTTTTCTTTTGTTTTACTCTTGCATTTATTTGTATCCTTCTGTTTAATTTCATTAAATATGTGTTCTAGCTATTTGTTTCTTTTTCATTGTTCCTACGATTACTAACAAGAAGCACCACTAAGATAATGAATAAACTAGAAATATCAAAATAATTCAAAAACTATCATAGATAGGTATAGGACTTACTTAAGATCACATAAAATATTCAGGGTGTGCCATTTAAAATTTTTTAAATTTGAATATATATTATGATTACCCTGTAGCTTCTATCTCAATTATTTTTTAGGCACAGCATAAACTTGATCTTAGTGTTTCTTGCTTCCGAATATAAAAATTTTTCTAGTAAAATACTACTGGTACTAATAATAATTGAAGATTTTTTTTTATAAAAGCCTCATTATTTCAAAAACGCTTAGTTTCACAAATATCAAACCTATATTAAAAAAGTTCCAGAATCACACGTAAAATTCAAAAATCGGTACCTAACATGTGTCAAATTTAAAAAAAAATTGAGCGAGTCTGCTCGTACTCGAGACACTGATGTGCAAACACATCCAATAATGACATCGGTTGTAAAAAAATGACATCAACAAGTTGTATTCCCAAGGGGTCACCCATCCAAGTACTAACCACGCCCGCAGTGATCGGACGAGAACTGGTATTTTCAACGTGCTATGGCCGTTGCCGATACATTTTAGCTTGTTCATAGTATACAAATTAGGTTTAATAACAAAGTTTAAAATAATTAATAAATAATACTTTTGACGGTTCGTTTAATTTAAAATATGCCTTTTATCGTCTAAAATCCGTTTAAAACGATTTTAAATGGCAAAATTGTATAATAATACCGCTCTAGCGGCTAGAATCGGTTTACACATTTCCGTCCCATTTGCCGAGATTTACCCTCATAGCGCCGCGTAAGATGTTTACACATCAAAACTACAAATATCTGCTGTCCTACTTTTTTGGCGCACCCTTTGTGCTCGTATATAATTTTAAAATGTGCACACTTAGTAAACATATGTTAGAGTAAACACACTTTATTAGCACGATTTATTTATAAAGGACAAACTTCCTTTATTCAATCGTTGACTTACCCAGTACAATTTGTCTATGTCTATATTATTCTGCAAAAATATGATAACATATACCTCAGACCACTCGGCAATATTGATTATGATTTTTCTCCATAAACGCTCAAGTCCGTCTTTTTTTATTAGTCAAATTTTTAATTTACCGTGACCATTTCTAATGAGATAAAATAACTCATTAAATTAAGCATCTTATAAATAGAAAGCCAAGTCGTATTTTAGGCGTTAGTGTAAAAATATTTAGAACAATTTGTAATTAATAATTTGTGTTGAACAGAGTTTTCCAAATTGTTTCAATTTTATGGAAAAATATTAAAAGGTAGAAATTTCATACTAAAAGTCAATTTTATCCTATCAGCCCGTTTTCTAAAAAAAAAAACAAATAATTAGATTATTAGATCGGTCATTTGGTGGCGAACTACCCAAAAATAACTGATTCTTCTTCTATACCTATCCTACCTGGATATGCACGTGCTGCTTCTCAGTAAGTTTTATACTATAATTGTGTTTCTGAGACTATTGATTGCGTTCCATATTACAAACAGAACTTTGCGGATAGCAGCCCTCTCACTTTTAAGCAATTTTAAACCTTTTCATTTGTGGGATGATTCAGACATTTATGTAATATTATCGCGGTCAGTGATGGAACCCATGCTTCTGACAACTTATATTAACATCTTGATATGTCTCATCATGGTTGAATATTATTTCTTGTTAGCTGGTAACATATTACCTTCCATCATATTTCGAGAGCCTGCTCATTAAACAGCTTAAATAAGAATGAAGCGACGGTCAAGACCACGTTCTTTTCTCTGATCAGGATATCCGTATAACTTTTTACATTTCTTAGACACGGTCCTATTTTTGCTTTAAATTGCATTATAGTGCTTCTTGTGTTTATAGATGGTATTCGTTATCTAGGAACAATCTCGCCATATTTAGGTTGATTTTTAGTTCCTAATTATATTATATTTAAAGAATAATATAGCTTGTTAGGTCCTAATTAAAACAATACACACACTACAAGTATCAAAAATGTCAGCTTAGAATTTCTAAATTAAGGTTTCATCACACGGTATATTTATATAATGCAAAAACTGAACCAGATATAAGCAAATAAAAATATTTTTTTTTTAAGAAAAATAAGTTATAAAGTGGTCAAAATACTGTACGTAATGATATCATCCTAGCTTGTTTGACCATTTGGTGGAAATTTAGTTAAAAATTTAATAGCTGCTAATGCTTTCAAAACCAAACTAATGTCTGCATCTACAGGATCAAAAAAAAATCATTTACCCAATTAGCAATCGAAGGGTAACATTTGATTGTCATAGCATAATAATTTAACTGTCATCACTTAAATCGCCCTCAAATTAAAAAAAAATGCCGGGGATACATAATATAGCTCTCAGTATTACACAGAAACATATCTAGGGTCCAGATAAACACGCTTAGAACCGAGGCCGACGCCGACGCGACGCGATGTTTGGTTAGCACAGTACACCGAATCTAACTGATGAACTACATGGAAAAATATGCACTTTCATAATAATCAAATTATACTCGAAATTATAGTGAATTCTAGCCTCTCATTAAGATTTCCTTTTTTATAATAAGGTTGTGCAGGATATTTTCCTAATTACGTGTTAATATTTCTTTGTTATACTCATGAGAGTTGGCTAGTAAATAATGATTATTGATACATTTTTTTTATTTCAGGTGGGACATATGGCAAATATAGAGGCAAGTTTACATTTCTTAGTATAAAAATTTGCCTTTATCGATTCGTAAATATGGTGGCACACCCAAGAATTTTTCACCATTATTTATTTAGACAAAAATATCTAGCATAGTGCTGACACCTCAAATCATTCACTTTTCTGTGATATTTTAACCCTGGAGGCTAGGCTCCTAAAATTGTAACACAAAACTAGGCGCCAGGTGCTAAGAGGCCCGTGAAATTTTGTGTTGGTATTTTTTTGTAAATATGACATATTTCTATGAAATGAATAACCTTTATTTATAATAATTAAAAAAAAAAATTGTTATAAAAACAAATACATAAATTACATAGTGAAAAAGGACCGTGCAAAAAAAATATAATTTTCAAAATGTGAATGCAAAAAACTAACCCAAACATGGCTAATTTACTAAAAGAAATTAATGTTTATTAATTTATGGCAATATTTGATACCAAGCTTGAAGAAATTTTTGGCAATGATACGCTGTTTTAGTCTTTTTGGTAAAAAACACCGTTTTTTACTTCCTGGTTGCATTTCAGGATCATCTCTGTTTAATGTACCTGCTTCTCTCTCCCTCGACAAGGGTGGTAAATTCATTTCAAAAGAAGGTCGCACTAAATAATATTTGATTAGAGATAGTGCAAGATCTCTAAGGATTGATCTTCTTATTCATCATAAATTTTGCTATTTGAAGCCTAGATAATCTTATATATTTACCAACAAAAGTTGTCACTCTTGGATTTTTTTATGGGGAGGAACAATAATATCTTCGTCATCATAGTCTTGCTTTGATTCACTGTCAGAGCTTCTTTCTTCTACGAAGTCTTTCTTGTTTTGTCTCGAAACCCATTATCTGAAGCATAAATAAAAATATAATATTTATTGCATAACAGTGAGATAGTAATCCGAAAAATATATTATTATAATAATCTAGAGCATTTAAAGATTCTTTACAGGCGTAGCCGACTATATCAGAATCGGCCTCTCCTATTGGTCGATCCGCATGAGCCTCCGCTCGCTTTGCTCGCTACGGGGGCTCAAGAAAAGAAAACTAACCAGGTGCCAACCCAAACTAACCCAAGACATACCAAAAATCAAGAAAAAAACTAACTGTTTAGAAACATAATCTTAAAAAAAAAGTAAAAAAAAAGCAACGGGGTTCGAACCCAGCCGGTCCAGGTGGGACCCAACTACCAAAACCTCTCAGCCACGAGAGCTCTTGCGAGAAATTGATTGTATTACGATGACATATTGTAATACGAGATGGATCGACCAATAGGAGAGGCCGATTTTGATATAGTCGGCTACGCCTGTAAAGGATCTTTAAACGCTAATCTAGATACCAAATATAATTTCTGGGTATAATTTTACTAAAAATTATAAAGTTGTAATAAAAAAAAACTAAAATGTACCAAAAAGTCAAAATCAACTCTAAAAAAATATTAGTATTTCATACCGTGGCCGGGGGCGGGGCCCTGGGTCTCACAGACTTTTCGCGTAATAACTGTTAAATCATAAGGACTTTACTCTCATCACTTATCACAATTGTACTGATGTCCGAGTTGGGAAGGTAATAAATCTATTGGTCGGCAATGAAGTTTGCCAAAATTGGCCTAACACTTTCCCAAAGGCGAAGTCTTACAGATCCGGATCCCCGACCAGAACGTTAAAAAATTATTTATTCTCACATGGTGGTTCTGAGACGTTGAGTTTATTGAGATATTGGCCTTTTATATAAAACATTCCATATTTTTTAAAATTTTTGAACTCGTTTAAAAAAAAATGGCCAATTTCATATGTCATAAACTAAAGTACTCCACTCATACCCAAATACTGTTTAAAATGAAGTACCTCTATTCGGACAAATTAAATCAGATTGCTATATTTTTTCGGCTTTCAAAAGGGCCATTCTTCTGGTGTAATTCAGTGACATAGAACTGTACATTTTTATTCTGATTGTAATTATACGGAAACTTTAATGAAGCGCCACAAATTAAACCAAGGTCACCAAAATTTTCAGCTGCTGCATTCCATGAATTTTAATTTTTGACACACCGCCTGGGTCACTCAATTATTAACTATAAACTTTTTTTGAATTCCCATTGCCCTCATGAGTTAATTCCATTTTTTAAAAGTTTGGGTTTAGGTTAATTCTTTTCAAACCAATGCCAAATCGGAATCGCTTGTGTAAAGAAAGCCATTATCATCATATTTGCTGTATTATTTCCAGTTGTCTAGCATAGGACTGCTAAATATGCTTGAGAAATGCATAAGTTAACTATATGACAAGAAAACGCAAAATAGAACAAGAAATTAAACAGTTTTTGCATTTTTCAAGTCCCGTAGTATGCCTTGACAGACCATTGACAATAACAAGCAAAGATGAACCGAGCATTTAACTAATTAATGGTTTTTCCCGGGCGGTAAGCACTGGATTGCAAAAAGTGATTATTAATTGACATAAATAAGTTTAGCTCATAAGGGCAATGAGATAACCTCAAAATTTTAAAAATTTTAAGGTTAATAACTTAATGGTCAAGGTGGTGTGCCAATAAATAAAATTCATGGGATGTAGCAGCTGACAATTTGGGAGGAACTTGGTTCGATTTGTCGTGCTCCATTAAACTTCCGGAATAATTTACATCGGATTCAAAATTGATAATTCTCTGTCACTGAATATATGGAAGAATGACGCTTTCGGAAGCCGAAAAGAATATATCAATCGGATTTTATTTGGCCGAGTAAACCATTTTCAGGCCGTAGTGGTTCATGTGTGGAGCACTTTCCTCGCTGTCATGGTTAAATAATCAAAACTAATTGACACTTGGCAACTCTGTAGATGGAGTAAAACAACATTCGCGCGCGCTTATCAGTCGAATTTATTAGATATATTTATTCCATTTTTATGGTAGGCATTACCAAGGGCTTTGCAGACATATTTAGTTTGCGTTAGTCTATTATTGTTAAGAGCTTAACAGGTTCAGTGCCCACGTCCAGTATACTGGACGCAAGAGTTTCTAACTAGAGCTCGCGTCCAGTTAACTTGACACCATGTGAATAAGAATATTATACGTACCGTTAAATGGCGGTCTACGACGATATATTTTAGGCTTTCGAACGGGCCCTGGGCATAGATTAGGGAAAAAATATTTTCAAGATCTGAGGTTGTTCGGATTTTATATTAAATACCGTCGCAAGACGAATGCCCTTGCACTAGAGTGTTCAATTATGTAGTAAAAATGTTGTAAAGTGTTTGCAATTTTTAACATGTGTTTTTTTTTCAGTTAATTGGGTATCGAGCCGTAAAATAAATGTGTGAAAAGTAACACGACAATCAAGTTAATAGGATGTCCAGTTAACTGGACATCGGTATCTGCATTAAATATTGCAAAAATAAACCGTAAAAATGTTGTTAATTGTCTACAATTTTTAACATGTGTCTTTTTTCAGTTAATTGGGTATCGAGCCCTAAAATAAATGTGTGAAAAATAATAAATATCAAGTTAATAGGATGTCCAGTTAACTGGACATCGGTATCTGCATTAAATATTGCAAAAATACACCAGCGTTTTATGCCAAATGTACTGTCGGCTTCTAGGTAGGGACTGCCCCGACCCAGTGGGCACTGAACCTGTTAATAGATAGAAATCGCAAAACTATCATCCACATACCTGTACCATACCGTACCCTTGGAAAAAATTCGAACTCTTGACCGACTGACTGAAATCAGCCAGGAGTTCGAATATTTTTCAAGACTATGGTACAGGTGTGTGGATGACATTGTTTCGATCTTTGACCCAAAAACTGCTAATATCGAAGATTTTGTAACAGAACTAAACAACTTATGAAGTCGAGAACAATGGCCAGCTAACATTTTTGAATACTTTTGTGATTAGGAACGATATTGAAACACTAGATATAGAAAAAGTGCTGCCATATTCCTAATGACTCCTTCCACTGCGACTAATACAAAATGGCCAGCTTTTATTTTTTAGTACACCGTATGGTTTACATTCGCTGCTGACAGTTCCAGCTGTGCACTCTCTGTGTGCTAAACATTTTTTTCTTATTTTGCATGTATAAACTCTCTATATCTATAAATATACTATTTTAACTAATATATACTGAGTGTTAGAGAATTTTGCGCATGACACGGATCCGTGTCATGCGCATATAGCAACAATTTTTGTGCCATAGGCTTGTATTCGTGTCGGGAGTTTTTTTTTTTGAAAACCTATAAAACGAATAAAAACTAAAGTAACATAAATTTTAACATTTATTATATAGAGCATATCAAAAATACGTAAAAACATTCTAAAATTGGCAAATATACATAATATGTTAAAATCTAAATTAGTCATTCTGGAATGCTCTGATAATTTAAACGATAAATTATGGGCATACTCTTAACTTTATTAGTCAGTTTATTCGGATTTTTGTAAATTAATATCTTTATTTTAGGTTCCTAAGGTCTTGCCATATTATCCGCCATTTTGTCTTAAAATCAGCAGCAACAAGAACCTGACCCGAAAACGGCACGTAAAAGAAGAATTCCCTATGCTTTAAGCTATATGCTCTCAAACCATACGTTTACCTCCACCTGCTGCTCATGGCGTACTTAGGGCTTAATTTTAACATCACACGCGACACGGATCCACTAGAGTCTAGAGCTAGCGTTTGTTTGGTTACATCCCGGCTCCCGCCACCCGGCACCCGGATTTCACTTTTCGCATGGCCCTCCGCTCGCTTCGCTCGCGACGGGGGCTCAAGAACTAACCAAGTGCTAACCAAAACTAACACAAGACATACCCAAAATCAAGAAAAAAACTGTTTAGGAATATAACCTTAAAGAAAAAAAAACCGACGGGGTTTGAACCCGGGTCGCCGAAGCGAAGGCTAACCATGCAGACCCCTAGACCATCAGCGGACTTACAAACAATTGGATGCATCGCGAAGACATGGAAGTCAACGGGGATCAGGGTGCCGGGTGGCGGGAGTCGGGATGTAAACAAACAAACGCTAGCTCTAGAGCCTAATCACGGATCCGGGTCGCGCGCACATAGTAACATGTACGTGGTGACACGGATCCGTGGCATCAGCATTCAAAGTACAATTTTCTTCTCAGCAGAAAATTATTTCATAATGAATATATTAAGAATATAGCGAAAGGTATTGGTTTCAGTATTAACTTAATAAATATACTAATTAATGGACATGAGTTTAGAAAGCCCATTCGTGATACCACTTCTTTCGTTAATCAGGATTAAAATACAAAATATGACTCGATACCATATAATCCTCAGTATACTAGAGGACTCACAAAACTTCTTAAGGAAGTAGGTATTAAATTAGTATACCAAATTCAGTTTAACATTAAGAAATTGTTGGGTGGTCCAAAGGATAAAATTGAAATATTGGAAAAAGTGGAATTTATGAAATTGGATGTACGGATTACAACCAAACATATGTTGAGCAACCTAGAAGATCTATGCAAACGAGATTCAAAGAATACATACCTAGCTCCTTTAAAGTATTGTGGATAGAATCATAGGATAGCAATTAAAAATTTAAAATTAATTCATAATATATCTGATAGGAGATTATTAGACGCATACGGAAGTATGGTGATTATTAAATGTAAGAATAGTTTAAATAGAGATAGAGGGTCCATTTCATACAGTCCATTATTATGGTTGATCGAGAGTGACTAGTAGGATTTCAGTATTGGTTCCGCTTGATTAAGCAAATAGTTAGTATAAAATAGAGATAGGTAGATTTTAAGTTATCTGCAACATCTCGGCAATAGCTTTATACCTGGAGGAGATTATAACGCCAAACATACAGAATGGGAATAAAGATACTGCTGTAAGAGGGAAATACCTTAGGCAATAAGAGAAAAATAGGTAACATTTACTCCACGAGCAAGCCAACCTACTGGCGTTCAGATTCGGAGAATGTACGCGATCTTCTGAACTTCTTCACATCCAGAAAGTTTCACCAAACTTTATGGATATAAAAGAAAACTTTTATAGCATTAACGGGAAGAGTAATAAAAGACAAATCAAACCCACATTAACAAATAAAAGCGCTGACTGGACTAGTTTCAAACTGAAAATGGAAAAAGGCATAAATCTTCAAGTTCAGTGGAAAACCATAATGCAGGTAGAAGACAAAGGAGCAAGCAAGCAAAAAGTTGCTTATGACAATACCAAGGAACACACATATAGTCGATAGGAACCAAGTATCCAGCTGAAGTAAGGGAACTGTTCAAAGGAATTGATAAAAGCAAGAAGAAAGTACACTGAAAAAAATCAAATCTCCAAATAAGAATAGTCTTATCCTTAAAGATAAATATTTGGTGCAAGTATATAATGCTTCAGTAAAGTTTATTCAAGGCATAATTAAAATATTCAGCTATTCTTGGATGTAAGTTACGTATTTACTTGATTTCAATTATCTTATAGTTAGAATAAGAATAGCAGGCAGGATATATTGAAGGAAAGAAAATTCGTCTATGAAAGGTATATTTATCTTCAAAGAAGTGTCTAGTATTCTTATATCTATAATAAGCTTGTAGGCTTAAATAGAGAAAGTTTGTTCTTCTTGTAATAATAATTACCCTCCAATCAAGATACCAAACTCTCTTTTTAGGTTTAAATATATATTTGTATTGACACATCTGATATTTCTTATACCAAGTATAGTTAATATTGCATTTACCTACTATTCTTGAGTACAGACTATAGTCTTCAATGCGCATGATTGATTAAACACGTTCGTCTCCACGTCGGCGTCACCTGTAATGTTATTTGCGGTTGTGCTGCAGTATAGCATGGAAGGCGATTTAATGGCGGGCGGTTGTTTTTCGTGTGAAATAGTTAAAAGTGTTTAATGATGGAAGAATTATTGATATCCTGGAATTATTCCAATGTTTTTAGGTAAGTTTTTAGCTGTTAAAGTTAATAATAATGTGATTTTACATTGTAACTGTTATCAAATGCCTACCCACTCTGGCAGCGTGCACGCTGCCATTTTGATAAGAGTTACAATATAAAATCACATTAATATTAATAGCTAATAACTTTCGAATAATTTATTCCAAGTTCCAGGAGTTCAATAATTCTTCCATTTTTAAACACGTTTAACCATTTCACATGAAAAACAACTGCTCAATAAAATATATTTTGCATTTCATTGAAGCATGTCGTATGTTTACAGACAGAATAGTTATTTTTTATATAAATCCAGTTATACTTATTTTATGAATATATTCCATTTTGAAGAACTTGTATTATGTTTACTTAAAGTATAACACAAAATATATTGAAGCATAATATAGCTATAATATAAATATACCAATCTTCATGAAACAATAATATCCCTATACTTGTTTCAAGTATCTACTCTTCTTAAATCAGAACTAATAATCAGAATCTTACTAAATAAGAATAACGTTTTATTTAATTGAAGTATAACTATCCTTGCGGCATATTAAATGCAGTTTAGCGTTGACTTAAGATTAATATAATAATCTTAAAATTAGAATAGCTTTTTTTTCGTGTAGTACCAACCACGTAATCCAACAGATAAAATATAATTAACAACAAAACCAAACAACTAAAACGGAAAATTCCAAGGATTAAATAAGAATCAATAAAGAGCTATTTACGAAATCTATTGGATAAGGAAACTTTCTTTTCTTTATGGAACGCTACTTATTCAAAAGCAGCCTTTAGACTGAAGCATGACCCCAGCATCTAAAAAGTGGCTGAGGTAATAGTGTTACCAAAACCAGGAAAACCAATTAACGAATCAAAATCCTACAGACCTATCTCTTTAATTTCCATAATATCTGAATTATTCGAAAAATAACTCCTCAAAAGAATGAAGCACATAATTGAAAGAGAAAATTAATTTCGACCATCAATTAGGATTTAAAACCAAGTGTGCATAGAAGAACCAGCTCTATAGAAAGAGTGCTAGAAGAAAAATAAATATGCTCAGTAATATTCCTGGATATAGAACAATATGCGGAACTGTTGAAATCCTAAAACTCTAACAGAATATTTAGAATTAACCAGATATGAGTATTCATGACCCAAGGAGATAAAAGCTGATGTGCCTTAGGAGTGCTGGAACCTGTTCAGAGCAACAAAAGAGTACCATCACCACTTTTGCACAGCAATTCTGGCAATTGGAAAATACGAAGAAGATTCTGCACCTTAGCTACAACAGACCAGGTGCCAGGTGTAAAAAACTAAAGAAAAATTAAATATAACAAAACCAACTCGTGATAACAAATTTACTAACAAAAATACAAAGGCAAATGTCAGTCATAATTAACAACAACAGTATTCCTTATGGAAATAGTGCAAAATACCTAAGTGCAACTTTAGATATAAACTTACGCTGCAAAGAGCATGTTAACAAAAAACAGATGAACTTCGATTAGAATTTGGTAGAATGTACTGGTTATTGTGAGGAAATTCTCAACTCTCAATAGTAAAGTACGTCACATTAAAACGGATATGGTTGTATGCAATTATGGGGATGCGCCAAGGAAAGCCACATTCGCAGAAGTAAAATTTTCCAGAACAAGGTCCTTTGCAATATTATGAATGCGCCACATTATGTTTGGAACAGCGATATTCATCTCTTAGTACCCTTCGTCAGGTAAACTGACTCTCGTTTGAAGTTGAATAAATATTTATGCTTGTTTGCCAACATTGTCGCTGGAAACCTACGGAAACAATGTCCAATGTACATCTGAGGATTTTGCAAGCCTAAGTATTCTGCTAAGTTGGAAGCTATTTTTTCAAACGTGTTTATACCCACACATTGGTTGGAGCTTTGCAGGGGGCAAAGATTTAAATTTTTTGTAATTGTAGTATTGTACTTTGTTTCAAATACAGATTCACATATAAACGAGTTTTCTGGAACATTAATAAAATATCTTCTTTCACTTTAATATCGTCTATGGTGAGCTCCGTTAACGCTTCTTGCGACAAGCGTCTGCTATACCGAAAATTGATGCTACTTTTGCAGGGCCGGATTTACCACTAGGCACACTAGGCAATTGCCTAGGGGCGCCAAACCCCAAAGGGCGCCGGCGTTAGCCAGCGTTTTGGCTTTTTAATTAATTGATAGTGATACCTGGGAAAACCGGAAAACAAAAAAGATAACTTTACCTGAATTTAATTTTAATTGTTTTTTTCTACTACCGTGCGTAAAATACTCACTTTAGGCACTCTCTAAGATTCTCTAAGGATAGGCCTTTTTAATGTGCAGTGCGTAAAATAAGTTAGTTTACGCACTAGTGCGCAAAGTAAATCTTACAATATTCCCATTCTTAAAAAAAGGTTCACTTTACACACTTGTCGCATAAAAATTATTTTTTTCATTAACATTAAATAATTATTTCTTATTTTATTTGTATAAAGTATAAGATTGCAATTATTTGCCAAAAACAAAGATAATACGTCAAACTCAAGACGTCAAAATAGCGCATAAAATGTTCACATATTCGCGTTCGCGTACAGATTTGCCTAACGCCTCAGCCTAATATAGCAATCCTTATTAGTTAACAAATCTTGTGAAGCGATATCAACTATATCCAAAAATAGCTCTGAAAAACCGGTACCTATCAAAAGCTGAGGCCATGGGGCTACTTAAGGATTTGAATTCATTAGAAATGGGAATTTTAACTGCATCTTGGTCCGCCGTGTTGGAAAAACGTCTTCAAGCCAACAAGTCACTCCAAACTGTCGATACAGATATATCTACTGCTATAAAAATCTATGTCATTAATAGGGTAGTTTCGATCTATTAGAGATAACTATAATTTTTATGAAGAGCGGGGAAAGAAGGAAATTACAAAAAAGACCAAGAAAGAAAAAACAAGAACAACACAATTTGATGAAGGCGGTGGCGTAGATGTCACGTTTGATGGAAAAAGTGATCTTAGGATTAACGTTTATAATAATATTCTGGACTCCTTGAATCAAGCAGTTAAGCGTCGAGTCTAAGTATATAACGAAACAGAAAAAAAATTTGGGTTTTAAAGTAATATAAACACTATGGAGATCTGCGCTAATTTAAAATTAATGCAAAATTTATATTCCCATGATTTAGATGAGTCATTCATTGAGGAGATCCTCCAATGTAAATATTTTATTAAAGAGTTTGACGATATCAGCAATATCAAGCACTATCTGAAATTTATTAGATACAAAAACTTGGTAACTATGTTTCCAAATATCGAGATAGTGTCAAGAATTTTGTTTAACACTACCAGTTAAAAATTCATCAGGAGTAAAGGCTCGTTTTCATGTGGCATTAAATCTCGTGACTTTCATCGTCATGACATCGCGACAATTTTTGTAGCTTATTTTCACGTCTTTTAACTGGTGTGACATTCACTGTTACAAATATGGCATCCAGTGAAGTAAACACTGTCACGATAAGGCGACAATACTGTTTTCACCAGGTCGAGAGCGTGGCACTTTCAAACAAGTGTCACTAAAATCAAACAGATTTAGATATCATGACATTAAAGTCACGACATTAACCGATTGTCGACGACCACGCGACTTTCAGTTTTCACGATGACAATTGTCATGACAGTTAATGCCTTTGATGCTGTGGCACTAAAAGTCACAGTTTAATGTTACGTGAAAACGAGCGTTAAGATCATTATCGATACTAAATCGAACAAAAGCGTACTTACGGAACACGGTTGGCCAAGAAATTCTAATTAACTTGGCG
>MU185053.1:110474-123084 GCA_016904865.1 Pissodes strobi
AGAATAGTTTCAAAAATATCTACAATTGATTTAGTTTCTTTCACAATAGCTCTTTTTTGATTAGTATATTTTATATTAATGTAATCACAATGACTTCTACACAATGAGCAAACATCCTTCGTTTTTAACCATTCTGTTAAGCAATCTAAACAAAATTTGTGTTCACACTAATTTGGTGTGCAAACGTTTTCTTTTTCCAAAGGATTAAAACAAATAGGATATTCCTCTTTCCAGTGCACTTCACTTTTTTTTTGAACCAACTGTTTCCGAACTAACTATTTCTGAATTGACTCTCTTGAGTACTCGATTTCTTAATTTGAGTTCTTCCATAGAAAACTAAACTGTGAAATGAAGAAACATACAGAACTGCTGGTTTTATTATGTTTATTTAAGAGGGAAGGGGAAAAGTCAGGGTCGGCTGAAAGCGGATGTAACGCAAGGTCAACATATATGTAGATAAGGATGGGAAATATATTAATTACATGATGAGAAAGGCTCCTCAGTAATCAAAAGAGAGAGAGCCCTCACGGCGGATGAGGTAATTACCTCCTCCGTGAGGACTCACTCTCGTTAACACACTACCTGCCTGGCATGAGTCCCGATTAAACCTTTATTTCTAACTCAAATACTAATAAAGTATATATATAATATATACTCATATATCCAAGTACTTGAGCTTAAGTACTCCCAAAACTACCTCTTAAATATAGGTATATATGATTTATAAAAAAATATTATATTAAAATTAACTTGGTGCACTTTTATTTTTTAATCGTACTGTTTTTTCTTGTTTTTGTTTTAAAATCGCACTAAAAATATAAATTTTGAAAACCAAAAATAGGCGTTTTTGTGAGAGGCACCCAAAAAAAAATCCCTGTAGGTTTTTTTTCTTGAAAACTAATATTTACTTTGTGGCGTCCCAACGCTGAGCTGCACATTTATGGCAACCCTAGGCTTGCGTGTATTAGAAGTCCAAATAATGTACACAAAATTTTTAATTCTCTTATATGTTGGGCAAACTAGGAAATTTATGCAAATGAGATTCAAAGAACAAACTGCTCATTTAAAGGAGAACGAAAAATCAAGTGTTGCCGAGCATGCTTTTAGAGAGAGGGCCTAGGTATTCCGTATAGTCCATTGTATTGGTTGATTGTGCGTAGTAGGATCCCAGGACTGGTTCTTTTTGGTTTCGCTTGATTAAGCAAACAGTTAGTATAAAATAGAGTTAGATAGATTGTAAGTTTAATTTTAATCATCTCGGGATGGTGCTGGTTAGCGAAACGCGCGTCGAGTACGAAAATTCTATTTTAATATATTGGATAAAACTCTGTTGTAGAAAAAACTGACTGTCTATTACTGGAGAAATTGCATCCGTGTAAATTATATTAAACTTTACATACTTGACGTAGTTTGGGGAAACAAAAGCTATAGCAATTTAAACAAGAATGTCAACCCTTTATATTAATATACTTATAAGCATATTAAAAAAAGCAATTCAAAGCACGTATTCTGTAATTTTTTTTTTTAATTATCTATGCCATATTGTGTATATATTATATGTGCTTAATTATGTTTCGCGGCGTAAAAATATATAGCTTAAATACAAATAAAACCAACATTTATTTGGGTGAAAATGACCGGAGGAAAAAGTTTTTTGTCTATCACCTTGCATAGCTACAATTCGACTACGACAACTACGATTCATGTTCTATGGATTGGAGCACCAAAAAGAAAATGAGTGTATAATTCTGCCATCAGAAACAGAAAAGATTTAAAATACTCTGCTATTAATATTTTAATGCTTAGTTATTGTCTAATACTTAAATATTTCATTTATGTTGAGTCTATCCTTTTCAATGTATTGACCGAATTGTGTAAAACGTTTAAAGTCTTTCGACGGAAATAAGAGATCTTACCACCGAGATCAACAACAGGTCAGATTTGTATCGTATTCAAATTTCAAGTGCAAACAATACATATGGATTTATTTTAATGGCCATTTCAGCTCAGGCATTTTGAAAAGCAAACTTTTTGTTATTTCGGTCATTCGTACATGCATATTTGCTTATTTATATCATTGAAATCTTGATTTAAAAGGTTATTGATATGGTAAATAATACAGTCTCGTAAGGTGTCCTATTTTCATATATAATTTCTAATTTTATTTCTTTTCCTCATCATTAAAATAATAGGGTCGTATTGGAGGACTAACAATTGTTTTTTGTTTCAGCCGTTCAAAGAGGCAGGGTTCCACCTTCCCAACCTGCGTTGCCAGGTCTACCGAATCAGTTCCTTAACTCCACAGATCCAGTCACAACCTCACTCAGCAACCATACGTACCTCAGTAGTTACATATCCTTACTTTTAAGAGCAGAACCCTACCCTACAACTAGGTATGGTCAGTGCATACAAACCAATAATATCATGGGAATCGAGAATATTTGTGAACTCGCCGCCAGACTGCTTTTCTCGGCCGTGGAATGGGCTAGAAATATCCCATTTTTTCCTGATCTTCAAGTCACCGATCAGGTAAGGGTCCTATTTAAAAAAAAATAAAAAAAATATTTACAAAGCAGTTATTTCCAAAACATTCGACAATTAAATATCACTTATCAACTGTATCATATGTGTGCAACTGAACTGATAGTCAATCCGTAGAACAGAGTAGAACTGTCAAAGCTTATCGTAAACAAATTGAGAAAATATGGGCCAATGTAGATTAATATCCTAGGGCTATCCAATTAATTTAATAAAAATTATGATATCTTACTACAGTCAAAGATGAGTTCGAACGTCGTCATTATCTGTATCGAGTATATATAACATTTTTACTTTTAAAAAATCACCCAGTGTACTTTGTTAATATTTTAAGCATTTATTTATTATTAGATGGGCGATGCGCAATCATTACATTCACAAGTGTGTACATTAAACAACATTCATTATATAATCAACGAATGATATCCTTCTCACAACTGCAGCTTCCTTATAGTCAATTGATGAATTTACTTTTTACGGTATTTCCATCCCTATTATTTTATCAAAAAGAAAGTTTTAGTGATTAAATTAAAATTATATGAAATCCTCGAGTAAAACTATTGTATTTTATCATATATCAAATAACTCTGGCGTGGAAATCATAATGGCAATTAAAACAATAACTAAATTTAGAATTTTAAAGTCAAGTTTATAGTAGAATGGAGTATTGTTTATAATATTTCTAAACATAACTTCTTTTATTCTTTCTCCTGCAGGTAGCATTACTTAGGTTAGTGTGGTCGGAACTCTTCGTGCTAAACGCTAGTCAGTGTTCTATGCCTCTCCATGTAGCACCCCTCATTGCAGCAGCGGGATTGCATGCATCTCCTATGTGTGCAGATAGGGTTGTTCAATTTATGGACCATATTAGGATATTTCAAGTAAGTACTTAGGAAAATCTAATTTTTTATTAAATATAAGCTCCTCACCTAGCAAAAAGAAATGCTATGCACATACCTAGAATGTACTTCTTCGTATAATCACGTGATCACGTATATACATTTTCCATAAAGCATTATTATATATGCAATGCACATGGACAGCATACTATTTTGGCAGCGACTTTAACATTCTATTCATAGGGCACATATGCATATCTACTTTTAAGTACATAAAAATCGTATGAACTATTTTAACCACCAAATTTTAAATCAAATATGGACAGGATATGCAAAAAATAAAAATGGGTCCTGCATAAAGCAACGATAATCTAAACTCAGTTTTCTGAGTTTTTGCATTCTGAGATATTACTTCTTATTTTCCTTAAAAATTCTGCTTTTATAAAACTTTATTAGTTTTACGCACATTTGATGCTCAATGTTTGAGGCTTGTTTTTCAAATACAAGCTCATATCTACTATGCGCAAACAAATATTTAACATCACTTATAAACATGCATTTAGTCAATAGAACATTTTTAATTAAGTCAAAATTTGGAATATTTTCAATTAATGGGGATCCCCAATGCTGTATGCAGATTGAAGCCTTTCTTATTGAGAAAGATTTTTCAGAGCCCTTCATTTAATAACCTTTTTTGATAAAATACATATAATATGTCTGTCAGCTGCGCCTTCAACCAAATATTTTATACAGGCCTTCACTTGCAGCACAAATGATACTTCAGTACTTCAGTACCAAACATCTCGGCAAGCAGTAGTACCGTACTAGCATTTTTTATAGAAAAATATAGATCGTTCAAATTAATGCGATCCGTAGCTCGAATAATCTGGCCTTGAGAATGATGCGGAATGCATCGAAACGTTGGCATTTGATTTAAAAGCTTAACAATAAAGTCCAAATAAGGTGAAAACTGACTTTTAATTAATATATCATGAGAGGTGAGAAAAACAAAAAGGGCACAATTTGGAGGTAAATTTAGGTTTTCATGAAATCAATTGGCGATCGTTAAGCACGGTGGTGGAGCATTCATGTGCAGAATTACAATCAATAGAATCTTCCAAAAACATTTAACCCTAAAGAGACCCGACAACTCATTCATAAAAATCCGAAATCTTGCAAAAATATCAACAAAACGATTGTCCCGCCTCCTTATATTTTTATGTATGGTGTACAAACTTTTAGCACGGCCGAATCCTCGCCGTGAGCAAACTTCGTCCCCACCACTAAATGTAGTATTGCCCGCGTCCGCCTCCTGAGCGAAAGCAAAGACAGTTCATAGACGTAGACTTTGAAAATGTGAGTCCATCATAATAATAATTTCAATAAAGTAAATACGTTTAATTTGAAATGATGGTATTTATTCGGGTGCATTATTTAAAATATATTTATGTTTTATTTATAGTGTGTGGGTTAGATTGAGTTAGTTTCGGTTAGATATGGGTTCTGAAGGTCAGTTAACACAAAATAGTTATTTTGCTAATGAATGCGGAAAGTGATACTTTTCCGAACGCGACTGCAAGTTGATCAAACGACAGACACATAGCGGAGTTCAGGCATGTAGTCGAGTGCGGAAAAGTCACTTTCCACATGAGCTGGGACGAAATTTTAAAAGGAACGTGCGTAAAATACTTATCTGTTTCTCTGCAAGCAAATAAGTGCTGGTAGCAAAAAGCAATGATTTTTAACCTAAAAAGGTATTTGGGAAAAAGTATAAAAATAGTTGTTTGGAAAAATCGAGAGATTTTTATAATGCAGGGTTAATATAATTCAGGGTTAATATTTGTAGAAAAAGTATATTTAATATACATTTAACGGCTATTAAGAGCCAAGCATGAGAATATGACATGAGCCGAGAGAATGAATGGTCATTGCATAATATACTATTCAGCAGCTAATATTGAATTAAAATTTCCAAAAACTTATTTCCTGAATAATTTCAAATTTGAACACGGAATTTATGAGATACCAAAAATACGCAATTTTATCCCGATTTAAACGTTTTTGTGACACATAGGGTTTTCCTGCTCTCAATGGATAGACGAAAAATTAAATCATCCCACTGCTAGCCTAAAAATAAATTGGTTATCATTATTTTTGGGACAAGTAAAAAGCAACTGAAGCATAAAAATTTTATTTAAAAACATATAAATATGACAAATATCTGGTTAATGACTATACTTATATTCAAAAAATAGCTTAATAACTATTTTCTTCTATTAAATACCTATTAAAAATATATTTTCATTTCATTATATATGCTACTACACTGAAAAAAATCTCCTAAATAAACTGGTATATCTAGAAATAAACAAACGTAAAAAAAAATTAAAACAAGCTTTTATTTAAATGCACTAAAAAGAAAAAAAAATTGAAGTAAATCAAATCCATTATTTTGTTACATTAAACATTTTTATATAGTATAAAAGCTTGACGCAAGATTTTCGTGTTTAAATTTCTCGCGACAAGCTTTTATATCATATAAAAATGTTTAATGTAACAAAATAATGGGTTTGATTTACTCCAAATTAAATTTTCTTCTTTTCAGTGCATTTAAATAAAAGCTTGATTAATTTTTTTACGTTTATTTATTTTTTACTTTTTAGTACTACGGGGTAGCCAAATCATAAATTTAGTAAATATTATATTTTTATTTATAAAACTTGGATTCGTAGTCTATAATAAAAGCCATTTTGAATCTGTCATTTTGAATTCTCAAAATCTGATAAGAAAATTATATTCCTTGTACCTAAAAACCCTAATATACCAATTTTAAACGAAATCGGACATACTTTAAGTAGTTCCCTCACCACTAAGCTTTAAAGCAACACATAACATTTGAACTACAAACGCATACCAAATTTGAATATGTAGAAGTCGGCTAAAATTGACTTGCAACATTTAACATAAAATCGGCCATGTTGAATCCGCCATTTTGAATTTTCAAAATCTGAAAAAAAAAATTCATATTCCTTGTCCCCAAAAAAACCCATATACCAATTTTAAACGATATCGGACATACTTTAAGTAGTGCTTCCCTCCCCTACCCTTGAAAGGGGGGAAGTGTAAACTTAACAACATTATAGTATAGGCGAGAATACACATGCATGTTACACGCATATAAGCATGCCAGTTACTAGAAAATGCGTGCTACTTGTATGTGTGACTCTCGCTGCCAGTTAAAAAGCACGCTAGAAGATAGCACGCCAGTAGATCGCAAGACGTTTGATTTTTCTGTGCAAGTAGTGCGATTTCGTCGAGCGCGTGGGGGTGGGGAGGGAGAAAAGCATGCAAGTCGTGTCGAAATGTGTGTGAATGACTTCGTTGCCATGCTATTTTACTGGCATGTGTATTTTTGGCATTCCAAAGACAAATAGTTAGCGTACAAGTTACTGGACACTGGCATGCTATTTTACTTGCATGTGTATTCTCGCCTTATTGTATTGTCATCGGAACTATAAACGTGTACCAAATTTCAAGACAATCGGACATTTAGAAGTAGTTCTAATTCAGTTTGCAAGATTTGATTACAGACAGACCCACAGGTGAAAGTAAGTAAAAGCTTGTAAAAAAGATTAAATCTAGAGTATTTTTTAGTAATGTTGAAAGATGACTTTATTTAGGGCAGATCAATCAAGTTGTCTGTAATTGGTTTATTTAGATTTGCTAAACCGGTAAATTGTAAAGCTATTGTATTAATGAACAATCAGACCTACTTAAAAATATATGTTTTATTTATTTTAAACATCGGAAGCACCCGGATTAGGTATAAATATAATATAATTAAAGTAGATAAACAAATTTACAGCAGTGCCTTCACTGGTTTTGAAACGTTACAAACTTAGTATATATAGTTCGAATGGGGAAGAGCCGACGGCCGTCGACCTTCAATACTCTCAATCTATTGGTGCACTTACTTTACTACGTGCATACTATAAATATTTTGGGGGTAAAACAAGGCGGAACCAAGGGAAGCGGCAATGCCAGATTGGCATGTAAGAACTTCAGAAAATAGCTATTTAGTGTTATAATTTATTATGAAAAAAGTATGTTTATATGATCACAGCATCGAAAAAACAAATCAATAGGTCTGGTATCTCGTTTTTTTACTTGTTTATTGGCTATTTCCTGGGTCATTTCCTATAGTAACTCGTAAACTTTAAATTTGGCAACGCTACGTCTATCGACCTTAGAATGTGACTCAATGTTGGGGGAAAACAAAGAGCCTTTTGTCCCGTCTCTTTAGGTTAAATAATGTCTTTGGAATCTTCAGTGCTGGGGTATTGCCCAAGACTTGAGAATAGCAATGTAAAGAAGCAAATTGTCATGACTACTGCTTAATCAATCGGAACCAAAAAGAACCAATCCTGGAATTCTACTGGTCTCTAGGCCCTCTATCGCTATTTAAAGTATTCTTACGTTATTTAATAACTTCCTTGCTTTCGTGTTTTTACTTGTTATTCTATGATTATAATCAAAAGCATACTCGGCAACACTTGATTTTTCTCATCTACCATACTTTATATGAGCTATGTGCTATTTGAATTTTGTTTGTATAGATCTTCTAGTTTGCCCAACATATTTTTGGTTACAATCCATACATCCAATTTCATAAATTCCCCTTTTGTCAAATATTTCAATTTTGTCCTTTGAGTCGTCCAATAATTTCTTAATGTTAAACTGAGTTTGACATACTAATTTTTAACCTACTTCCTTAAAGACTTCTTGGAGTCCTCTATTAAACTGAGGATTGTATCAAGACATATTTTGTATTTACATCCTGATTAACGAAAGTAGTGGAATCACGGATGGTCTTTCGAAACGCATGCCTATTAATTAGTCTATTTATTAAGTTAGTATTGAAACCATTAACTTTCGCTATATTTTTAATAGTGGACTTTTCATTATTAAATCTGTCTCTACTGAGAGGAAAATTTACCATACGGTGTACTAAAAAATTGCCATTTTGGCCATTTTGTGTTGGTAGCATTGGAAGAAGTCATTAGGAATATATCGGGTAGCGGCAGTACTTTTTCAATAAATATCAGCAGCATCCAAAAATGGTAGTTGTTCTCGACCTCGACCTACATTTAATGGTGCGGATACGGTTGTTAATTATTGTTACAATATTTTCGATGTTAGAAGTTTTTGTGTCAAAAATCGCAAAAATGTCATCCACATACCTGTACCATATCCTTGGAAAATAGTTGAACTCCTGATTGATTTCATTTTCAAATTTACTCATGAAAAGATTAGCTAAGAACGGTGGTAAACAGTTCCAGTGTCGTTGTTGGTAATAGTTATTTTTATTTTGTAAATAATTTTGATCCATGCAAAGTTTGGTTAAAGTTAAATATTCTTGTTTGATTTCGTTGTCGAAACTAATTATCCCAAGTAATTAACCAATGTATTGCAAAGTCTGTGGGATTGGTACACTAGGGAATAATGAGCTAACATCAAACGAGATTAAAATTTCACCTTCATTGTTTCGTACCTTTAATTTTGTGCATGAAATCTAAGGAATTTAGTACACCTGAACTATGTAGCTTTATCGGTAAATTCTCAAACTGGTTTGTTAGCCACTTGGATATATTATAAGTTGGTGATCCTATTGCCGAGACTATGGGACGCATTGCTTTTCACAGCTCCACTATGTAGGTTTTTCTCCCTATCATACAGAACTGCATGCTTTCCTTTTAGGTGGAAAAGTGCTCAGCTGCAACCAATCTTGAAGAAAGGTAAATACGATTCCAAATAACTACCGTCCAATTGCCTTAGCATAATGTCCAAAGTTATGGAAAAACTGATCAACGAACAGCTATTAAAATATTTTGAATCGGCAGGCATCATAAGCGATAGACAGTATGGCCTCCGCAAGCATAGACCAACGGGAGATCTACAGATTTAAGACACCTACTTCTGGACTAAAGCCATCGAGAGCTACGGTGAATCGCGTGCAGTGCTCTCGCGATATCCAAAGCATTTGATAGGGTGTGGCATGACGGATTGTTAAGCAAATTGACAGCACATGGACTGCCACCAGCACTGGCCTTATAATTTCTTAAGGGATCGAGGCATCCGAGTTGGTGTTGATGGATATCTCTCAGAGGAATTTAAAATCAATGCCGGAGATCCTCAAGGGTGTATATTATCTCCCACACTGTTCCTGCTCTATATCAACGATCTCTTAGATAAGACAAACAATTCTATTTACAGCTCTTAAGCCCTGTCGCGGACTCCAATAACCGCTGCTCGTTTCCAACGCCAGCGATAAAATCAGATTGCTACTATCAATGACGATATGAACGCCATCGCGGAATGCGGTGAGGAGAATAATGTTCAGTTTAACGCAGAAAGGACTCAAGCAGCCGCTTTCACAAAAAAAGCAAACGCCACAGGATCTGACTTATCAATGACAGAACAAACACTTACTGACTCTGGCCGCATCGATAAGCTTGCTGGGTGTCAACGTAGAAAACAACATGTCTTGGCGCAACCACGTCACCAAACTTGCCAAGGCATCAGCACTAAAGCTATGAGCACTCTATAGAGCGAACAAGTTGTGTACATGACATCAGCCCTTACTGCTTTATAAGGCCCAGATAAGACCATCTTTGGAATACTGTTAGTGTGGAAGTCGGCATCCAAACATCTTCTCAAGATATTGGGCTCCATACAGAGGAGAGCAGTCCGTCTTGTGGATAACCCAGAGTTGACTAAAGACCTTGATAGCCTTGAACATCGAAGACCTACGGAAGGTGTTCGAATGTGCTGGTACCTATAATTCCGCCTAGAGTTGTGCCAAACAGAAACACAAATCAGACAAGCTGCTCGTCAATATACGATTCAGTTTTCAAGCACCTAGGGCGTCGATGTTACGGGACTCCTTTTTATGGAGTACTGCGTCGCTCTGAAATGAACTTCCGGGTAACACCTTTCTCAAAAACTATAACCTACGGCGCTTCAAGTCCAACGTCTACCATCATCTCCGCACACGCACCACTCGTTGAGTGGTATAGCATTTTCCTTATCTGTGCGTGTCAATCATAAAAAAATGCCTTCCCAGGTTTATGAGTATTGGGAAGATAACATAGTTTCGGCATAGTAGGATTGCTCACAGACAATTTGTATTTAATTTGATCATAAATGAAATTGACACATTTCGTCAAAGTATTTTTAACTTGTGTTACCATCTTAGATAATGGATTCCTTGAGATTTTAAATTAAAATATCAACTCTTTGAAAATATTCGTTTTTATCTAATATAACAACCTTATTACCTCTGTCAGCTTTTAGATAGAAAACATCTTTCTTCTTTAATCCCTTGATTATACTTCTTCCTTCTCCAGATCGAGAGTTAACATTACTATTAATTCTATTTTTTGAGATCTGATTTCTGCATGCTTCTCTGCTCTAACTCTATTTTAAACTTACTGTTTGCTAATCAAGCGGAACCAAAAAGTACCAATCCTGGAATCCTACTAGTCACGCTCGATCAACCAATACGATGGACTGTATGGAATAGGCCCTCTATCTCTATTTAAACTGTTCTTACATTTAATAATTTCTATATTTTCGTATGCGTCTAATAACCTCCTATCAGATATGTTATTAATTAATTTTTAATTGTTATTCTATGATTATTATCAAAAGCATGCTCGGCAACACTTGGTTTTTTCTGTTCTACCATATTTTAAATGAGCTATGTGTTCCTTGAATCTCATTTGCATTGATCTTTTAGTTTGCCCAACATATTTTTGGTTACAATCCATACATCCAATTTCATAAATTTCACTTTTTTCCGTGGAACCTCCGACAAAATGCACTAAAACAGAGTTTTCAAAACTAGAGACCACAACAGAGTTTTGAAAACTCTGTTTTAGTGCATTTTGTCGGAGGTTCCACTGGCCGTGTGTCAGCGGAACTTAACCTTTGTTGTAAGTTTTCTACTAAGATTAGGCTAGTAAGTGCAGATATTTGGTTTCTAAAGTCTTGTAAAAAATGTAACGTTTTTCTAAATTTCATTAAAATTGTTTTACCTAAATCTTCTCCAGTTACACAAAAAGTACCTTCTTTTGCCAAACAAACGTGGCTGGATTTAGAAATAAAAAATGTATAGTAAATGAAGTATGTTTGACTTAGAAGCATACAGACTATATAAAAAATTTATCCTTAGATTAACAAATATTGAACATAAAGAATGGTACGAGTTCAAGAAAAAAAAAACAAAATACACCAAGAAAATATCATCTATAAGAAGCTTAAAAAATTCAGGGAAATGAAACCTAAGTCTGGTAGTTCTCAGGAAGCCGTAGACATTGTGAAAAACCTATCTTCTCGATCTTTTAAGAAAGCTGAATTGGATATTTAAAACAAAGGCCTGAATTTTCCGTTGCCTCTACCAAAGGATAACTTACTTGATATTGTAGGTAATATAGGAAGATCTATTTAACGTCTTCCCGACTCTTCTAAAGGTGCCTAAGCAGACGTCGAGCCAAGAAAAAAATTCAGGTAGAATTCTCTTAGATCCCCCCAGTTTGCAGAATTGTAATGCCAAATTTTACTCATTCTATAGGAGTGGCAGTTCACAACCATTGTAATAAATTTGTGGTCAGAAGTACCTATATTGTGCATATTGAAAATTTCGCTAGCAGTAACATTTTAAACTTTGTCCACGTCAAATCACTGGTGCATTACGGTGAATTGTACGCTTAGCGTGCTGTTTATATTGTTACTTCAATGTATTTAACTGACTATTTCAATGGTGTTTTTAAATGCTTTTGACGTTGTAAAATGTAACTGGTAACCCGAGAAAAATATTTTGTAATCTATACTTAACTGTTTTTTGTAAATCATAAAAATAACCTTCAAAAAATATATTTTGAAAAAAAATAAAAGAGAAAATAAACAGGACCTATATTGTTTCAGACAACTGAAGAAGGCCAAATAGACTGGTCGAAACGTTTCGTCCTTAGTATAATATTATTGACGTAACAAAGTTTCTTATTTATATACGGTAAACTCAAGAAACTAAAATTAGTAATATAGTAAGACGGCCAAGGACCAAAAATTCAAAAATATATCTGCAAAATGAGTGGGAATTAGTTTGATTATCCTCACATCGAAACAACATATATCATTTCAGCTATATTCACAATGAATAATTTATCAAAGTT
>MU185054.1:0-31550 GCA_016904865.1 Pissodes strobi
CTTAATTTAATTTAATTTTTAACTTTTATTCATTTTTAAAATTAAAAAAAAAAAAGAATTTCCTTTTCGAAAGAAAAGTGCGTGGCAGATCTACAAAAGGTTTAAAGTTTTGGCTTAAAATCAGCTAAAATAAATCGGAAAATATATAGTATAGTATAACATTTTAACAGTCCCCTTTTATTTTAGCAGTTTAAGGTACGCTGCAAATTCAAATTTCTCCAAAGATGTAATTAAGTACTAGGTTTTTCCAATTGACGCGAAGAATTATTAGGCTCTAAAAATATGTAATTATTATTCTGTTAAGATAAGGAAAATTACATCTATGAATTTGATAGAAGTAGGTATAAATTAAACAACATAGGGAATAATAGAAAAGATTTAGCGACTGTTCTGATATTTAATAGGGAAATAAATAAAACAAAGTAGTTTAAAAAATAATATTTATATTTATAAATTATTGAAAGCAATATTAAATCATAATTATTGATATGACAGCTATGTACTTACTTTTAATTTTTTTGCCATTTGTTACACAATTTTATTATCTATATATTATATTACATAAGCCTAAGAAATGCATTCTTGTTATACAATTTAATTCCGCGTAATTAACCTGGAGTAAGTCTAAAATTAAATATTTTTAGTATAAACATTATTCACAGCAAATCTCTGTTATATATAAAATATACATATAGAAGAGCTTAGTAATATTCTGCTGTGAAATATGATAACTGGCAGAAAGTATGCGAAATACTGGATTAATGTAGATATGTTCTATATTGTTGTGGATGATTCATGTTAAAGAGACAAATATTTATCTAATCAACTAATTGACTAATTTAGCTGATACTTGATGGAAATTCATTCTAAAATTTTAAAGGAAAACACAAATTTTTTAAAATCTCTAGAATTTACTTTAACAAAACCGTGACATATGTTACGGCACACGGTGCCTTTTTCAAACGGACTAACTACAAGTGTGCAAAAGTAGAGTAAAATATCCTAAGTAGGTAACAGAAAAGAGAACATAAACCTAAAGCTATGAAAATTCCAACTAGTATTAATATTAGGTAGACAATATAGTCAAGTGTTTTTGCTATTAATATTTGCTACTGAAGAAAGGTAGAGAGCAACGACAGCAACAGTTATTATGTGTATAAATTTAACAATGGGGAATAATTAGTGTCTAATAGCTCATCCAATAATAATAAACCTGACTTTTTCTTTTTATTAATCTCCATGCTTTCCAAATAATTAAAATTTTTGGATTTGTTCTCTATATGTAATTTTTTAAAATCTTTGGAAAATTTGTATTTTTCTGAATTTAAATGTAAAGCATAATGCGAGTTGTTATTGTTTTTTAGAAAATTATATTCATGTTCTTTAATTCTTGTTTTGAAAGATCTACCTGTTTGTCTTATGTGTAATTTTAAGCAAGAAACACACTCTAGTAAATAAACTCCTGATTTGGAAAGTTTATTTGGTTTGGATTTGTTATTTTTAATAAATTTGCCTAAATTATTATTGGTTCTAAAAGCAGTTATTTTCTTATTTTTGGAGGTTTTGGAAATACGTTTAGAAATCGAGCCTGTATATGTAATAGATTTAAATTTTTGGCCAGGTGTATTGCTGGTTGTTGGATAGACTAAGTTTATAGCCATTTTATAAGATTTTTTCTTAAATAAATTATCTATTATACTAGCACTGTATCCGTTATTGACTTCAACCTGTTTAATTATATTAAGTTCCTTTCTATAATTTTCTTCTGATAATGGAACATTTAAAAGTCTATGAACAAATGAATTAAAAGCTACCATTTTAAGGGAATATGGATGAATACATTTATTATGAATAACTGTATCTGTGTGTGAGGGTTTATGGAAAATTGAAAATTTATGAGTATCATTTTTGTTGGTAATGGTTAGATTTAAAAAACTAATCGATTTATTATCTTCTAATTCGACACTGAATTTGATTTTTAGGGGGATTATTGGCAAAATTATTGGAAGAAAATGAAAATGTATGATGGCTACAGAGACACCCGAAAAAAGTATAATAGAATAGAAGGAACGAAACAGAAAGGTTCCAGTAAAAGCTGTTGAAAAATCTAAAGGAAATGCCTTTTAGTCTTTTTTCCGGTGGACATTATGAATCTAGAAATATACTGATGGACTTGTGGATACACGAAAAAAGGCTTAGGCCATAAAAAGGCATAGGTAAAGTAGTTGGCAACCCTAGAATCTAGTTATTGGCCGCCGGCCAACTACCGGTTAGATATTTGAAAAAACCTAAAAATGCTATAAAATGGATAATTTGTGCTCAAAATTGCTAAAAAATGCAATATTTCATAAAAATATTATATTCCACTTAGCAGTAGTAGTTGGCCATGCCGGCCAATAACTGTGTAGGAGGCAAATTATTGCACCAGAAGCTGGCCACCGAAAAAATTACGCCAAAAATTCTAAGCTATTATTAAAAACACTTAAATAAGTGTGAAATAATACAATAAGATGCCCTAAAATATAAATTTGATACGATGCAATAAGAAACTAAAGCATAACCACTTACCATAATGACACAGATTCCTAAGGAAGTCTTAGTATTTCTGGATAAACTAATGCAACTTAAAATGAAGAAAATTTTACATCTGCTACAACATTTATTTGGTGTGACGCTAACTGGAAGTGTCATCATTGGTAAGAAGATAAAGCAACGTTGCCAGATTTTAATTTAACATTTTTTTTTTTTTTTTTTATGGCAGTGGCACACACACTAAAGGGAGATCCTATGGCGCTCGACGAGCGGTGTGTGTGCGAAGATGTTGATTGACACGGTTCTTGAATATTTGTAGGTTGTAATTAGTGGGAAACAGATGTCCTGGAAGTGAGTTCCACAGTGATGCAGTGCGCCAGACAAAGGAGTTCTGGTAAAGCGATGTTCTAGGTGTTTCTAGTTGTACGACGAACTGGTGCGCTCCTGCCGTCTGTCGGGACTGTCTGACAGGAGTTGCCAGGGGCGGGATTATGCGGGCCAAATCCTGGGAACATCTGCCGTGAAAGTATCTGTAAAACAGAGACATCTCGGCCACATGTCTGCGATGTTCCAGACTATCCAGATTCCGGGTCAACTCCGGATCGCCGACGAGACGCACAGCCCTCTTCTGAATGGAATCCAGCAGCTTTAGGGTATGCTTTGGTGCGGCACCCCAGATATGTGAGCAATATTCTAAGCACGGTCTTATTTGCGCTTTGTACAGCAAGAGCAACTGCTGCGGTGTATAGAGTTTTTTGTTGCGAAATAGCGCTCCAAGCTTCTGGGAGGCTGATTTTGCGATGTTAGCAACATGATCATGCCATGACATATTGCTGTTGACCGAAACACCCAGCAGCCTGATTGACGAGGATGAAGGAATGGTCGATCCTGCCATAATGATGTCAGGGCCCGCTGTATTGGCCCTCTTAGTAAACGTTGCTGCTTGGGTCTTTGCTGCATTGAACTGAACCAAATTTCGGTCACCCCAAGTTTGAACTTTCTCCAGGTCTTGATTAATTGCTGTAATCTGCTCCTGTCTGCGGTGATGAGTCTCAGTCGCTGGTAAGAGTTTTTCTGATCTAAAGTGGGAGACAAGGGTACTGTCATCTGCAAAACTGTAAACAGGATTATTCGTTTCGATCAGCAGGTCATTAATATAGATGAGGAACAGAGTTGGTGAAAGTATTGCGCCCTGAGGCACGCCCGCGTTGATGGTGAATGTGTCCGAGATGTGTCCATCGACTGCAACGTGTAGGGATCGGTTCTTAAGGAAACTGGCCAGCCAGCTGCAGAGAGAGGCGGGCAGTCCCAAGGACGGCAGTTTGTTGAGCAGTCCGCCATGCCAAACTCTGTCGAATGCCTTTGAAATATCCAACGCAATCGCTCGAGACTCTCCGTAGTTTTCAATTGCCCTACTCCATATATGAGTGACATAGGCCAATATATCTCCTGTCGATCTCTCTTTGCGAAAGCCGTATTGATTATCGCTGATTATTCTGTTGCTCTCGAGGTACTTGAGTAGTTGCTGGTTGACTACACGTTCCATGACTTTGGAGATTATTGGAAGCAAGGCAATTGGGCGATAGTTTGAGGGCGTGGTTTTCTTGCCTTTTTTTGGAACAGGTTGCACTCGAGCGACTTTCCAAGAGGATGGGTAAATCCCTTTTCTGTAAGAAAGAGAAAAAAGCCTGGAAAAAACAGGTGTTAGTTCGTTGGCGCAGTTCTTTAGCACGATGGCAGGTATTCCGTCCGGTCCTGATGCCTTTTGCGTATCTAGTTCTTTAAGGATTTTGCGAATATCACGATGAGAAAACTTGACTTCTGCCATGGTGGTGTTGATGTTCGGTATAGTGGGGAGAGTCTTGCCTTGGGGCACGTCTAAGGTAGAGTGCGATGAAAACATTTTGGCGAGCATGTTTGCTTTTTCCCTGGCTGTAGTCGCCGTGATGCCACGTTCGTCCGTCAAAGGTGGGAGAGACGTTTTTGTAAAGTTGTTACTTACTGCCTTTGCTACCGACCAGAAATTCCTGGAACCACTGGGGCATTGCAAAAGTTTATTCCTGATCCTTTGATTGTGTTTGTCCTTAGTTTCGTCGATCACACGCTTGCACTCGTTTCTCGCTTCGATAAAATAATTGCGATTTTCAGCGGTCTGATTTTGCTGCCAGTACTTATAGGCTTGCTGTTTCCTTCCTACAGCTCTTTTGCATCTTTTGTCGAACCAGGGCTTTCCTTTTGATGGTAACTTGATGGAATTTGGGATGTATGCTTCCATTCCTGAGGAGATTACTTGCATGATCTCTTCGCAGCAGTCTGACGGGTCGTCAGTGGCAAAGCAGACGCCGAGCCAAGGAAAATCTAGGTAGAACTGCCTTAGATCGTCCCAGTTTGCAGAATTGTAATGCCAGATTTTGCGAGGCAATGGTGGATCCTTCTGTATGAGTGGCAATTCACAAACCGTTGTAATAAGTTTGTGGTCGGAGGTACCTAATGGCGGACCAATTGTAACCTTGTACTGGTCAGGATTGGTGGTCAGAAAAAGATCCAGGAGGGCGGCGAATTCGCCCCTCTCTGAGATTCGAGTTGGTTCGTCTACAAGTTGAGTAAGTCCGCAGCTGATGGCAAATGCTTCAGCTTCTCTACCTTCGTTGTCGGTCTTGTTGTGATGTTTGAGCCAGTTGGTGTTGTGGGCATTGAAGTCTCCCAGAACGATTATTTCTGAACTGGGGTGGTCGACCTGTAATGAGTCAAAAGTGGTAGCTAGTGTTGAGAAAAAGCTTTGGTAGGCTCTATCGCTCGGAGGGCGATAGAGACAACATATAAACTTGGTTAATCCTTTGGCGGTGAACTTGAGCCACATGACGTCAAGGTTGTTCGGTTCGAGTGTTTCCTCGCGGTGACATGAAAGGTCGCTTCGGACAAAAAGGCATATTCCGAACTTATGTCTAAATCGGGTATGTAAGTCGTAACCAGGATAGAGGTAGTTCACTGTTGTTGTTGTAGAACATACTTGTGTTTCTGTAAGGGCTAATATGTGTGGTCTATTTGCTTGTAGATGTTGGTGTACCGAATTTATGTTTGTATTTAGGCCTCTTATGTTGCAGAAATCTATTCTAAATTGGTTCGGTATCTTTGCTGTGTGTGAAATGCGGAATGAAGGGCTCCCAGGGCCACCCAGCGCCCGGAGATCCGAATGGCCGGGGAGTTTACTTCCGGAATATTTTGATCCTGGAAGCACCATCATGTCCATATATTCCTACTGTGGAACCCGGGAACACCAGCGCGGAAACGGAACGTGATTTGGGAAAACCACTTAGCGCTTCCCAATTCTGGTGGGGTGGTCTTTCACCGGACGATGCGAGTAGGCTTAGGCATCTACCACCTGCGGGAGAACTCTTATTATTTCAAATTAAATTCAGAGTGGACAATAACTAGTACCTCGACAATAACTGTGCCCATTACTCTATATGGAATATTTAGTTTAGTTTGAAATGGAACGCTCTATTCTTTTTTTAATTTTTGAATTTTACGTATAATTCTAAGAAAATCTGTTGTTGTTCATTTAGTAGATAAAAAAAAACTCGGCAACAAATGAAAATCGAGCTTTAGAAAATTTGAACAGGTACAGAGATGATTTGCACTCTCCTATAGTAATTTTTCAAGAGTTATCGTCTGCTTGTACCTATTATTAGTATTATTCTTTGTACCTCCTAAGATATTATGCCATAGTTTTTAAAAATTTGAATAAATAATAAATAAATACTGTTTAAAATGGAACTTTTAACACTGTCTACTAGGCTAAAAAATGTTACATTAAGGCACTAGTGCCTTAAAATACCTACTTTAAGGCACTAGTGATAAAAGAAAAATATCAATTTTTTTCAAAAAAACGTCAAAAAACCTTTCTATTTGAGTAGCCCAGTTGCAAAAGCCGCTACATGCAAAAAGTAGTAATATTGAGTAACCGGTGCGAATAGCGACCTTATGGCGTCCGCTATATGGCAAAAACTATTCTGAGCTGCAAAACCTGCCGAAACCCCTTAAAAATTGGGCTCGAAAAATGAACACAGCTGCAAAACCAGTTTTGCACCAGTCATACAGTTGCAAAGCCGACTAAATTTTACAATATTTGCAAGACCCGCCAAATGTAATATGGCCATTATTAGTCTTATTTAATAATGTCAGCAAATACAGCTGCAAGCTATTTTAACATTTCGCGGCATTTTCGATAAGCACGTGGATGTATTTAATTTGGGAGAGGTTAGCAGTTGATAGAAAATCTTAGGACTAACGTCAATTCTCGCAGTTTTTTTGAAAAAGTGTTTGTTTTCAACTTTAGTGGTTTAAAATGCCTTTAGCAGAAAGTGATGTTGAACATCCTATGGAGACTGAGCCCTCGATGTCAAGAAAAAAACAAAGTCGACCAGAAACATGGAAGAGAAATGTTGCTAAAAGAGCAAAGTAAGTAAGTAAGTTAAGCAGAAATGATAAGGGATTTTCTCTTTCTGAGTCTTATCATAAATTTTACTATACAGTGCGTTTCATTTTGATTATATTGTTAACATTTATCCCTATACCCCTAGCAAAGATAGTTTGGGGTATAATATACCAGGATATTACTTGCGCTAATAAAACTATAATTAGAAAGTGTTTTCTTTCATTGCAGACATGCAGCAAAAGGATTTCCTAAGAAGCCAGAGTGTAATCATAGGGCCGGGGCTTTCCACTTTACTGAATTATCCATGCAGGATATTCGCAAAATTCATGAAAGGTATTACCAAAAACCAGATTTACAAAATTACATTCTTCAACATGTGACTGTTAAGACTCCCAAAAGAAAAATTGTTCCCGAAGGCATGGACAGAAGGAGAAACGTGAATTTATTCTGCCTAAGCAACGGCGTGGAATCATTGAAAATGTGAGAGTTTGTAGAGCTGCATTTTTGTCTATTCTACAAGAGAATATTTAGAAACTGGCGTTACGCTAAACGAAACACGAGGTAGAGATCGTACAACTTTAAAATACCAACCGAAGCGCCACTCAGTTAAAGAGTTTGTTAAAACATTTAGGCCTGTACAAAGCCACTACATACGTGGAAAGAACTTAAAACGACAATTCTTCCCTAGTGATTTAAATATTAAAAAAGGTGGCCCATGTTTAACGAACAGCACCTAAACGATGATCTTTCTGTTGATTATGAATATTTCAGAACGGTCTTTACAGAAAGCTTCAACATAAGTTTTGATAGTCCCTATTTGCTCGACCTGTTGTTGCATTGAAAACAAAATTTTGTTAGAGAAAGATAAGGAAAGTACATAAAACTAGCAGATGCTTTTTATAAACAACTCCGCTTAGAAACAGCTAACTCTGTGTCATTTAGCTATGATTGCCAACAAAATTTAGTGCTCCCAAAAGTTCTCGATCAAGCTGCTTACTACTCGTGGCAACTATATCTCTATAATTTTACAATCTGCCAAGGCTTGTCCTCATCTCTACAGAATAAAAACAATACATTTAGCTACTGGTGGACAGAGAATGAATACGCCAAAGGTTGTAATCAAATAACTTCAGCTCTTCATCACAGGTTGTGTAGCTCTAATTTAGAAGCGGCTATCATTAATAAGGTTATTTTCCGATGGCTGTGGTGGCCAAAATAAAAATTATGGAATTTTAGGAATACTATCTCACTGGCTGCTTTTTGAAGCCCCTAGAAACGTCAAAAAAATTGTATTATTTTTCCCAATTGTCGGACATTCCATTATACCCCCGGATCGGGTGTTTGGTAAACTAGAAAGAGCGTTTAAAATTGACCTCCGGAAGATTACATCAATGAAATAAAGGAATACACAACGTACATACATTTGGGTGAAGAACCCCCTGTAAAAAATTGGAAAGCGTATTCGGATAATATTTTTAAACAGCAGGGCCGGATTAAGGGCCCAAGGCGCCCTAGGCTAGTCGGTCCTCGGCGCCCCCGCCCCCCCTTCTTTTTTATGTTTATGTTTTTGATAGTTTTCTATTACTGCACTAATAAAAATTGTCTCTTAATAAAAATTAAATCACATTTATTGAAAAAAAAATACTACTTTATTTTTTGACATTTCATTGGAGCAAATTCATTAGTTATGTGACCAAAGTCTAATGTTTGTCCCAGTCCTGATTCAATGGCTAAAATAGATAGGTCTATCACCTTTTTTGGCTTAAAGTGCTTCTCATGTGGTTTTTCACTCTATTTAGTGTTTTTACGCTGTGGTCGCTATTGCTTCCTTGGAATTTTTTCCGAAGATTTATGAAAACATTTGTTTTGTGATATCATTCTCATGACTGCATGCTACATCTAACAGAAATTAAAAATATAAATATTCTATCTGCATAAATTTGACAACAGCGTAAAGTTATTCCTAAAGCACCGAACATTAACAAGATACTAGAAGGTCCACTCTCAGTCGGCACTTTTGATGTAGCGTTTACAAAGGCGAGATGCCAGACTTTAGACCAGATGGGGTGATACGTGGCACGAGGCCTGAGCGGTTAACCAGCATTTCATCAGGTTCTGCGACGGGGCAAGGAGGGAAATGCTGGGGGCGGGGCATAGAGTGAACCTTCTAGCACCGAACATTAACAATAGACTAGAAGGTTCACTCTAAGCCCCCAAGATTTCCCTTCTTGCCCCGTCGCTGAACCTGATGAAATGCTGGTTAACCCTCATCAGGCCTCGTCCCACGTTTCACCCCGTCTGATCTAAAGTCTGGCGTCTCGCCTTTGTAAGCGCTACATCAAAAGCGCCGGCTGAGAGTGGACCTTCTAGTCTCTTGTTAATGTTCGGTGCTTCTAGTCCTAGTCTATTGTTAATGTTCGGTGCCTAAAGTCCCGACTGCCTAGCTCTTTTTTGTGAGGGTTGGGTAGGGGCTAGCGGTGTGCGGCGTTTTTTTGTTGGAAAATCATTTATTTTTTTATAAAAATATATGAGTTCCGTTTTACAACACTGATTCAAATGAGCCGAGAAATCTCTGTAGAAAAGGTAAAAATTTCCGAAATAACGGCCATATTGAAATTATGGAAAAAGGTGTTGAAGTAAAACAAGCTAAATTGAAAGATGTTAAAAAAACTTTTAATACTCCATTTTGGTGAAACTTTGGGTGAAAACGAAAAATTTCGGATATTTTAATGTATAGAAATAATATTGACCCAGAAAACGATAGTAATAGTGAAATTTGCAGTGACTTTGAGGTTCCAGAAGACCATGGCCTCGAATTTGCCTAATGGTGGCTTCCCACGGCCCGTGATATCGCAGGCCGGGCCGCGCCAGCTCGGGCCAACACGCCGTGGGAAGGGTGCCGTCCGAGGTCGTCCAGAAAGATCCGTGATTGCGCGCCCGATCCGCCGCAAGTCGGTAACTTCAAAGGCGCGGCCTGGCCTGATCTGTCGGTGTCTGTTGTTATCTGTGATTAGGGTTGATTTTTTGGGCCATTTCTCATTTTAATACGTTCTGCCAAGACCTAAAGCTGGACGCCAAATGTCCCGATTTTCAATCATGAATCAAATTTGCCGCAAAACAAAAAGCCCATCGAAAAATTAAATTTAATTTTTAGTTCCAGCACAAATTTAAAAAATATTCTAATGATATTTCAATTTATCGCCTCCATTCCAGCATTCAACGCGGCCACTGAACGCATTTTTTCGCTTTGCGAAAATGCATGGAATAAAGACTCTAGAAACAGGCTTACAGTTGAGCACATAAAAAGTCACAAATAAAAGTTAATTTTACTCAGCTTGTAGAGAATTTTACAAGCACGCGCTTAAGGTGCGTACAGACCTGACGCGACGCGCGCGCGACACGCATGCGACAGTCCAAATTCCTAAGTGTGGACGGGGCGCGCGCGCGGCGCTAGCGCCGCCTGTCCGAGGCGCGTCGCTACCCGTCTGCTGTCTGTTTTTCGACGGCAGATCAAAGAAATAGCGAGGCGCAGTGTGGACGGGTAGTAGTAGGAGCGTAGCATTCGCACGAGAATCAGTAAAGAAGTGCAATAGAACTTAGTCGCGTGGCGCGCGCGTCTGTCTACATGGCTCACAGCAGGCGCGCGAGAAAACCCTGCGCGTCGCGTTCGCGTAGCAGGCGCGTTGTCGGCGCGTCGCGTGCGTGTCGCGCGCGCGTCTCGTCAGGTCTGTACGCATCTTTAGAATAAACCATGCTAACTTCGGCAAAAAGCCAAAAAAATACTATTTAAAAAAAGCAATGGATTATATTTTTTAGTTCTAGCACAACAAAATGTTATTTTTTGCATTACATAGGAATAAATTTCCTTTGTAACATGTACTAGCATCTACAGCTCACTACAAAACAAGGTCACGAGTCAGCCCGAACGAGTTTCGAAGTTAATCTTAACTTCACGCATTAGAAAAAAATAAAAAAAAAACACCGACGGAAATCGAAGGCAGAACGCCATAATCGGAAACCCAGAATCGTACCACTCGACCACGAAACCGCTTAGAGCCCCTCCGCTAGACCGTATAGACAAGGGTAAAAAGTAACGAAACTCGTTCGGGCCGACTCGTGATCTTGTTTTGTAGTGACCTGTAGATTGCTATTGTAATATACAGAATCAGAAGTACTAAGAAGCCGCCTTTTAGTTGTTTCTCAATGTTATGATGGCTATGTTTTCATGTTACATATTATGTAGGTATCTATAAGTACATACTAGGTTTACTCTATTCTATATTTGGTTATTTTAAACCTACTGTCAACCAGTCAACCTATCGAAAATTAAGATGCCGAGTTTCACGCGAGATTTTTAAACGGAATCCTATCTTCAAACCAAACTCTTAAAGAACAGGCTCATACAGGCCATGGGAAGACTTCACGCGAGGCGAAGCCCGATCCGTGCTTACTTGTGCTAATACAGGCCGTGGGAAGCCACTTTTAGAGATCCACGTGCTTTTTTTACTTTTATAGCTTTGTAAAAGAATAACAGGTTTTGCACCTTTTTAATAGTACAATTTGAACAACTTGAAAATTGAATTCCTTCCTCAGTTCTGCTGTTCTTCGTGGTTGAGGAGGATTGAACAGAAACAACAGCATCTCCAGTTGATGTTAAAGCATCAGCGGTTGATGTCGTTTGGACTGTAAGCAATTTTCGAGCAATAGAATTTTTATTTTCCAAGGATTCCACGATGTACCACCCTTCCGCAACGTTTGAGGATTTCCATCCCCCATGCCGCTTAATTGTCGTCAAATTTGCTCCAGCATCGGCAAGTGAGCTCGCAAAGGAACGGCGAAAGCAAAGTGTTGAGTTTGGAAGTTGCAGAAATCTTTCTATAGTACCAGAAAATTTTCCGAACGTATTAATTCCGATCGGATTTCGGTTACATTTACCTTTTACATATTTTAGGAAGAGCCGCCGATATCCGACATCTGCTGGACGAAGATCAGTATAATCTCGATAAAAATCCAAATAAAATTTTTCAACCATAGTGAAATTTAATGGTACCTTGGTTTTGGTATCTGATATTTTAAGAACTAATAAAGTTTCCATATTTTCTACGTTGCCAAGAGTCAACTGAGAAAGCTCCTCCCTGCGGCAGCAAGGGCGTATATAAAATTTTTTCCAGGGGGGGGGGCAATTATGGTCACAAAAAATTCTATAGTAAAACATTTAATTTACAAAACACAATTCTTGAGATGCATGAATGCCCCCCTTATATACGCCCTTGTGCGGCAGGCACCAAATACTCCAACAATCGTAGCAATTTGGAATCTAGTAAAAATTTTTGATTTTTTGGCCTGGTAACCCTCTCCTTGACGCTTCAAGTAGGCAATCATGTAAAATATTTGCTGATATCTACGTCGTTATTTACACGTAGCATAGCTTTGATCATTGAATAATGATACCAAAGAGAAGATGACTTCCATACTTTTGCCATTTCCTCAAAATAGGCCAAGAATATGTTTTCGAAATACTTTCCAGGAACGCCTTTGTTTTCACACCATTTTGTAAATTTATGATGAGCAATCTCATATCGAATTCTTGATTTTCGTGGCAGTAAATCCAAGGTAGCTCTTAGCAGTTTCTTCTATGTCTTTAAGTGGATTGATTTTTTGTATTTCTTGCATTTATGGCAAATTACAACAGCCAGCGCTAGCTAGAATGTGAACTTCGATAATTTAATATAAATATACGATGCTATTAGAAACTATTTGGATGTAAGAGATTCTAAATATTTAATTTTTAATTATTGTATGCCTTTTATTGCCGTGTGTAGAAGAAATATTGTATGATATTTGTGTTAAAAGTATTTTAAGGCGCTCATGTGGTTTCCACATGAGTGCCTTAAAAATTTACTTTTAACATTTATATCATAAATAAGTATTAGTAATTCAACTCAACATTGGCATAAAGATAAAACTTTACTACCTATATTATTATGGGATCGTCAATAGTATAATAAGGACTACACAAAATACAAAAAAATGTTAAAAATAAGAAGTATAATAAACAACACACGATTAAAGGAAAGAATAAAAAAGGAGGCCACATTAGGAACGAACTATCAATCTACAAGCCTGAAAGTTCCTTGACGTCAAAAACTTTGCTGCAGAATAGTAGCACCTCTCGATAAAAAATAGCTTTAGATCTGTTTTGCACTTATTTATCAACTCTGAATTTCCAAATGCCGGTGTGATTTTATTAGGTACTAGTTGACCCGACAGACGTTGTCCTGTCTTAGCTATGGATATTCAATTCGAACTGGAATAAATAATAAAAAAATATTTCAAAAACATTTTGTTTATTGTAATGCTTTTTGATACATAACATTGTTACTTTTCTTTTCTGGCGCGTAAATAAATAATGTTGTTAGTTTCCATGTAAAAAACATGGATTTTCAAGATTGATACCACAAACACTTAACGACTGCCCTTGCGACTGGAAAGCTGTAACCGTTTAAAGTCGAATAGTATATCGTTCGGAATCATAGGGATGCATCGAATCAAAACGTCTTCGGCTTTGTACTTCCCTTTCAAAATTGTGGCTTCGATGTCGTTTTTCATTAATTTCTTCACCGCAAGCCGGGTGCTTGTAATGGCTGGTTTATGTTCCGCATCATAATAATTACCGATCCGACTTTTAATTGCAGATTATGAGGTGGTAATCCGGGCAATTCCAGCGAATTTCAAAATTCCGTTGGATAGTTGACATCATCTTGGGTAATAATGGAATCAACCGATTTGTATGTCATCAGTTCGCCAGCTATCTTATTTTTGAATCTGAAAATGTATTTCGTTGACATCAACGTTTTTTTGCAGCCAATATACCACGTTCGCTCAAGCAAACATGATTTTTTGTAGCTTTGAGCAATGTTTGGGAACACCATCTCGATGAGTTCGGTCTTTGATTCAGTAAAGTGACGAATATTTGCAGGGAATGTAATGTATCCAGACGATGTATCAACGGGAATTTTGCCATTACCAATGTCGCGCAATTATTTGGAAAAAACTTCTCCATGTCAGTCGTTCTGCAATCGACTCGCATGTTCATATTTAATTTAAGTGTTTTGACGTATTTCCAAAAAATTGACGACTTCAAACATGCATTAAGTTCGTCTGCTGGCGTTGATCGTGGAATTACTGTCAATGTTTGTCGAAAATCACCTGCCAATAGAATCATCGCACCACCAAACTGGTTTTGGTTGATTTTTAAATTTTGCATCCTGCATTCTAATGCCTCCGAAGATTTTTTCGAATCGTTGCCAATATCAATGACATTAAAAATACTTCTCAAAAAACAACTGAAAACTGGATAAACGTTCCGATCGAATCGACTGTGCAGTGTGAAAAAATAAATGAATTTTTTGATTGATAGATTACCTACGGCAAATTTTCGACCTTCGGCCCTGTGCATCTGGCAATAGCCCAGTGTTGTCGATGTAATATTTCACTTCACGCATGGCTCTCCGCTAGCTTCGCTCGCCCCGGGAGTTCAACTAACCCAAACTAACCCAATGCGATGGCCAAAATTGAGAAAAAACAACTTTGAAATAGATATATGAATTAGCACGTACGCATGCGTGAAGGCTCAAACTTGTTGTAGGTAGACGCGAAAACCGATGCATATGTTAAACGACATTTAAGTCGCGCGAACTGTGAAACGCTGAGTGTCAATGTAGCAGACATCTGTTAATTTAAAAAAAAATCATAGGACAGCTGTCATCAAACTGTCAAATGAGCAAAGTTAAAATAGTCATTATGTTTTCTGAAATTATCCACTTTTCTGCGCAATTTTCTTAATTTTTCTTTCCGTAAGAACCTATATGGCGTGACCAAGGGAAACTGGGATTCATTTTTATATATATATAGATTAAGCCACTTTCTCTCAAACTGGTCAGCATTATTTTGCCCAACTGTTAATCTTGAAAAAGGCAAATTTAATTCACCTCTGTGTCGAATGTAACAACCTGCCTGCTCTTTCGTTTTCCTTTATTTCTAATAGCATAGTTATTGTTGAGTATAAAAATAAATAGGGGAACCTCATTATTTTTATAAATATTAAAAATATGGTTTACATGAGTTTACGGGGTTGATTTTGAATATACTTCTAATAATTTTTTTCTAAGCTACAAAACCTGTTTTTTGATTCGTTTGAATGGTCCCAATCTCATATGAGATCCTGGACTGAACAAGACCAAAATAGATCAAACGTAAGGTTTCATTGTGGTAATTTAGTGTACACAGTCGTGGTAATTAGTGGAAATTCTAGGGAAAATTAGTGGTAATTACTGGAAATTAGTGGTAATTAGTGGTAATTACGAAATTTTTGGTAATTTTTAGTATTTTAAGGAAATTTTGGGGTAATAAGTCATAGTTTTGTAATATTAAAATTATGCTATGCCTTCGAATTTGCACTGCCTTACAGGAAGTAACAGAGTTTTAAACAAACTGTTTAACTAAGCTTTAACTAAACTATGTTTCTGAGACCCTATTAGGGCCAGTTAAAAAAAAACATTCAATTTCCTATAGGAGTATTTCAATTGCCTCAGGAGTGGCAACCTTGCAATAGTTTAACATCAATAGCATCATCGATAAACCGATGTCGTATTTAGGAAGCCTCCGCGTTACATAACACCAGTTAAATAACGCCGCCTGATTGGCTAGATAAGCACGTGTGTTGCACCAGCACCGCCCGTCATTGTTTACGTTTTTTCACTTCACGCATTTGTATTCATGCAACTCAAACTGATCCAACAAAATAATTAAAAAAAAAACTTGTAAGCCCGGTTGTCACATTCCTGCTTTTCTCGAAAAATCTCATACAAATACGTGAAGTGCAAACACGTAGACAACATTGACGGGTTGCCAATCAAGCGGCGTTATTCAACTGAGGATCTGTAACGCGGAGGCTTCCTAAATACGCTAACCATTGCAGGTTGCAACGGTCAGCCGTTTTCCCTGCTGATTTTAAAGATTTCAAAGCCTCATTTATACTTACTAACAAAAAAATACGTATTTTGACGGCGAATCTGTACTTGAGTCGTCATTTTAAAACACATTTCGTCTTTTTTTCAAATAAAACGTCGTTTTTGGATATTTTTCGCGAATATATCAATTATTATGAAATTTTTGGAAAAATGGATAAAAGTCGATAATATCCCCCAAATTTTGAATAAAAAGTTTTTTATGAAATTTTTGGTCCGACTTTAAATGAGTTATTTTGAAAAAGGGAAAAAATTATTTAAATAATTTTTTTTGCCTACTTGTATATATTTTTGAAAAACTTATTTTTATGATGGTAACATGTAAATGCACCCCTTTATCCGTTTCCGAGTTAAAAACGAAAGCAATTTTTTCAAAAAAAAAAAATCAAAAATTTACTACGTTATTAAAAAAAGTCGAGCTTTTCATTAAATTGGCTGTAATTCGAAGACGGGAAAGGTTAGAACTAAACAGTAAATAGCAAAAATATGTTTTTTTTGGTACTTTAGCGTGGCTATTTCGTTCCATCGTACGACGTTTAGCTTTTTTTTAAATTAACCAAACGTGATTTGATATTTTCTCGATTTTCTCGGTAACGGAAAGAGATATCTTAAATCGGCTTACGCCAGTATCTGCGCCTTTTAAGGCAGGTATTCTATTTTTTCGTCTCAAAATTGAACATTTTTCTTCAGCTTTGGCCACGAAATAGGGAATTTCGTAGGTAGATAATCTTTTTCGATTCGAACGCTTTAGGAGGGGGTTTTTGAGTGGGCCGACTTCGATTTTTGCATCTAGAAACTTGTACAATTTTTCTGTACCTAAACATTTCGGAAAAAGGATAATTTTTTAAAACACATTTTTTGATTTTGAAAATTTTAATAAAAAAATTTAACAACAAAATTTCGAAAAATTAGGTAACCTTAAAAACGAAATTTTCATTAAATCGGCTGTAATTCGAAAATGGTAAGAGTTACAACTAAACGGTAAATAGAAAAAAGATGGGTGTCCTGGGGTACTTTAACGTGTCGTATTTCGTTTGATCCTAGGACATATTATTTTTTTAATCATTAAGGGTGATTTTAAAATTTTCTCAATTTTCTCGTTACCGGAAAGAGATATTTTAAATCGGTTTTCGCCTTTATCTGCACCGTCTCAGGATCGATCAAAACACTTCTATAATATTTTCCAGTAAGACGTCAAATAAGGATGGTATTCGATAAAATATAATTCTCTTCTCGAAAATTAGCATTTTTCTTCAGATTTAGCCACGAAATGGAGAATTTGGTAGGTGGAAGATCTTTTTCGTTTCGAATAGTTTAGTGGGGAGTTTTTGGGGGCGCCGAGTTCGATTTTTGCATTACAAAGGTCGTACGAGTTTTCTGTACTGAAATATTTGGAAAAGAGGAACATTTTTTAAATGTAATTTTTTTTACCACCCATGATTTTGAAAATTTTATTTTTATGATGGTAACATGTAAATGGATTCCTATAACCCTTTCCATTATAAATACGGATTTTTTTTTTCAAAAAAAAGTTTTCACAAATTTAACTTTCGTATTTGGATGATCTTTTTCGATTCGAATACTTTAGGAGGAGGTTTTTGAGTGTGTCGAGTGCGATTTTTGCATCGACACGGTCGTATAATTTTTCTGTAGCGATATATTTAAAAAAAATCAAATTTTTCATTAGGGTCATAAAAAAATGCATATTTAAAAAGATTTCTTTACCTTACCTATTGCTACATATTTAATAGAACCAAGGTTACTTAAATAATACTTCGAATAATACCTATACAGCTGATACACAATTATAAATCCTTAATAACCCTAAAATCAGGTGTAAAAAATGTCCTGTTATTATTATTATTATATACCTACGTAGCAACATCACAGATAATCTGTGGCAACATGCTATTTAGTTTTAAACCAAGTGTATAATTTAAATCCAACTTTAGGACGTGGTATTTAGTGGGAATTTCAGTAGTAATTTAAGTGGTTTTGAGTGGAAATTCTTGACGTAATTAGGGGTAACGGAGGAAATGAGTGATCATTTGAAGGAAATTACTGGTAATTTGTGGTAATGTCTGTCCAAAGTGGTAATTTAGTAAACACAAATTCACTACTAAAATCGCCCTCGATGCGAGCTTTGGATCAAAAAGGACACCCAGGAACTGGATACTTGCTACATTTTCAATAGAGCCTTCCTAAGTTCGAATGAGTAAGATATAACTTAGAATAGAAATTTTCGTTGCAAACTGAACAGCACAGGATTTATTGAATGTGAGTCCATTTGATCTGCACCAGGTTGACATGGCATTCGTCGCAGCAATACCCTCGGTTGCTATGTTCCTGGTATTAGAAGCCTGTACAATAACATTGCAGTCGTCCGCGTAGAGGACCGTTCTACCCGAGAACGCTATACTTTTGGGCAAGTCATTTATAAAAGCATTAAATAGACTCGGCGACAAAAAAGATCCTTGGGGAGTGCCCAGATTAATAGGCTAATTTTAAAAAAGAAAAACAATCAAATTTCTATTACCTATTCAAAATACTTCATAAAAATAAGCCATATTCAAAATTTTAAATCAATCCGTTAAGCGGTTCTTTAAATATAAGAGTTTAAATATGCAGAATTCGAAGCGCATCTTGATCGGGGATGTGACGTAATAAAAGAAGATCACGTCCTGTTGCTAGATCGCGACCCGCGCCTCCGCGCCGCGAGAATGCTGACGTTTCTGTCACTGTCATAGATAAATATATATCCCAACACGACCTTCATATCTTACGACGTCACACTTTACAATGTTCCAGCGGAACTTCCTTATTTATTTTCACCGATTTACTTCTCAGAAAAATCTGATTTTTGGTATATCAACTTAATAATCAAGGTCTTTTGAATAAAATTATTTTAAAAAAATTGAAAATGAGCCTATTCCTTGAGTAACTGACCTAACTCCACTAGTCTCGACTAATTGAGTCATTTCTTCCAAGCAGGCTTTTACCCAATTTAGTGGCAGCCCACGAACCCCAACCCATGATAGTTTACGCAGCAGTAAATTGTGATCGACTAAATCGAAGGCTCTATCGTCGAACGGTAGCCAGTTTGGCATGCAGAAATAACATGCAAGACGATGATTAAAACAGTACTCAAAAATCTTGGCACAGTGACTCTGGTCTGCAATTGGCCTGTAATTAGCTCCATCCTGCTTGCTGCCCTTGCCCTTATATAAAGCAGATATCCCAGACACTTTTAGAGAGTCCGGAAATAAACCAGAATAACTGCGATTTATTACAATAGATAGTGAATATTATATGATGTCAGCCAGTAATGTACCGGGAATATAGTCAACCTCAGCGGACCTCTGATTGCAGATGGTGTGGATAGTTTTAAAGACTTCCCCAGGGCTAGTTGGGTAGAGAAAAAATACTTGTCGGCCTGCTGCTCACAGGTTATATACGCATTAGGCTGATCACACTTAACGCTTTTTATAAAATAGGTGTTTAGTGTCGGTGGTCAAGGTTAAGATCAAAAGTTGCAAATCGTTTTTTCCATCTCCATCCGTTTTCGCTATATGCCTATTCAAATTGTCTAAAAGCTTGGTTTCCACCTGTTTCTATCTCCTATATCAATGACTATACAAAAGGGTATGAGGCACTACCACTTAGGATTAGAGATTTACGAGAATCTAAAAATGTAATAGATATCATTTACAGAATATTATTTTTGAAATAGGAACTTCGATGTCAGCTCTGGCTAATCGAAATACCCTATGTAATACAAGATTAAAACATACTCTATTCTAATAGTATATTATATACCTAGGTTGAGAAGTAAGCCATTATTTACCGAGCACTTTTATATCCTGAGGTGCGTAGCGCCGAAGGATATAATGTGCGAGGTTAATAATGGTCTTCTCAACCGAGGTATATATAGAATTTTTTTTACTACTAACGCTGATATATTACCATATTTGATTCGATTTGATTTTTATATTAGTCATTTGCTGCTTATTTTTCAAATAGTTCGAAATATCAAGTAGCCTGGAAGTTCAGTTGTCTAATTGACAGATATCGTAACATAATCTCCTGACAGCTCCATACATACAAAGTACCTTCTTTCCATCTAAATTTTGACAAAATCGCATTATTAATAAGAATATTATGGGGAGTCATGAAAAGTGAGTCATACTGTATATAATTTTTTTACTAATAGCACTGATACAATCCTTATCATTATTTGAAGTGATTAGATTTTGAAATTAATCATTTCCTACTCATTTTTCAAATAATCCGAAATGACAACTAGTTGTCAAACTAACAAGTTTGACATTTTGACATTTTCCGTTTCCGTTTCATTATTGACCTAGGTTTTTTTTAATATTATTATTTACCTAGGGTGAGAAATGTTACTTCTCATTTGCGGAATGGAGTAAATAATGGTGATTTATCATGTTAGTAGTAAAAAAACATCTTTTGTATTTAAACTCCCTTCGTATTTCATACACTTTCTGCGAAACTCTGCTCAAAATCTGATACTAGATACTGATATGTATGTTAGGATGACACATAAATATCGGGATTGTGACCATAGGGCGATACTACTAACGAGTTATGGCATTTATCATATTTCAATATGCCAAAATTAATGAAATTTGTGTTATATATTAATATATTTTTTTATTCAGTATGCATGAGGATCTTTTGGGATTCTAACCAAAACTGATTAACACGAACAATTTTACAATGAATAGTTTCGGCGGTAGGATCCTTGTGAAACATCGTTGAATAATAATACTAGGGATAATTAGTACACTGCTTTTAGATGTTTCAAAATAATTTAATGAGATATTTTGATCTACATATATTTCGGCTTGATGAGGCCTTTATCAAGAGTAGTTGTATACTAAAATCTAAAATTGTTATACCATACTAAACCGCCTGAGGGTATTTTGTTTTTATAGCACTGTTAATTATGCAGGTGTTTAAAGAGCAGGTATAGTTTGCCAAATGAAAGAACCTGGACGGAAAGAATGCGGGCAAAAAAATGTCCTCGCATATTTAGATGCTGCCACATTTTTTTCCCAATAATCCTAATTTATTTTCTGTCTAGTTTCCTATAGTGAATTTACATATTTTTATTTCCTACTTGAATACTTAATTTTGTTATTTTCCTTATTACTAGTGTCTTCTATTATTTACTATTTTATTTACACAGGGAAATACGCAATACGGAATAAGTATACTATAATATTTATAATGTTTATATTTTATTCGCCTTCAAAATATTTAAATACGCGACAATGGGCAACAGTGCGAAGTTTACTTGATTTTTAGCGGGGAGGCAGTTTCGTGATTGGTCGCAGGATACATTAAACACACTTTGACCCTAGACCAACACCTAATTTTTTTTACATATTTTAAAATTTCAGCAGCGACTTGCTTTAGCCATTGGCGTGGAAATTGCCGATGCCGAACTGTGTGGTTATTTATATTATTTGGTTTGTAGGGTCTGGTGCTATATAGGTTTTGTCGATTTTGCAAATTCTCTTTCTTCACTAGAAAGGGGGTGTCCTATATAGTAGTTTAAGCCAAAAAAGTCCGAAAATCCGCTACATTTGAACCGAAAAAATGCCCTCAAATTTCGAGTCTTGACGCAAATTTTCAGCGCCACTTCACAAAAGCACTAGAAATATAGACAAAACACATCTGAAAATCAATTGTCGGGTGAAAATAAGAGACTCATAGCCATAGCCCCATTAAACAAAATTAAATTTTACTTGTAAATATCCATCCTCCTTTTTACTGTCAACTGTCACAATAGCCAAAACAAAGATTTTTAACTAAAACAGAGTTTTATCCACAATACCGAAACAGAAATTTATGCACTCGATGCGCGTTTCGCTAACCATGTTAGCATCATCAGGAGATGATTAAAACAGTTTTAATCATCTCCTGATGATTCTAACATGGTTAGCGAAACGCGCGTCGAGTGCATAAGTTTCTGTTTCGGTATTGTGGATAAAACTCTGTTTTAGTGCATGTTACCGAAGGTTTCAAACCCCAACGCAGTAAAGATTTTTAAGAAGGCACACTATTGCCAGACGTTTACTGTAGTTTCGTTAGCAAAATTCATTAGAAAAATGGTGCGCTATAAGCTCAGCTTATTCACTACCAGCTAGTGATCTCGCGGCGGCATCCTTTGATTTGGGAAAGTCAATAAGCAAGTTTTGCAAATTTTAGAAGAGGGTCATGACTTAATATTCTTTCGTTTAATTTAAAATATGCTTTTTCTACTAACGTGCGTAAAGTACTTACTTTACGCACTCTCTAAGATTCGTAAAATAGTCTTTTTTAATGTGCAGTGCGTAAGATAGGTTATTTTACGCACTAGTGCGTAAAGTAATTTATTAATATTTTCGTTTTTTTCATATATTTTTCGTAGTAGAAAAAATTTTGTATGGTACTCATGTGTAAAGTACCCTTTTTTTAATCAATTTGAATTAATTTTTTTTATCAATATTCCCATTCATAAAAAAAAGGTTCACTTTACACACTTGTTGCATAAATAACTATATTATCCTCTAAAATCTGTTTAAAAACGATTTTAAAACGCACAATTGTATAAAAATCCGAAATTTCCGAAACTCTCAGGGCGATAGCCGAGGCTTCGGACGAATTTGTCATGTATTTTGAAGCGAAAATTCATTTTAAATTCAACTGTGGAATTGAACCGCTCAGGGCGCAGTGCCCGACACTCCAACTTTCAGATTTCGATAAAGATGACTAGCTGGTAGTGAATAAGCTGTGCTATAAGTGTCTCTACTCTTTTTTTTATTTAGGTGAATGATTTTTTTATGGCAATAGCACATCCTATATTGCTCGACGAGCGGTGTGTGTGCGAAGATGTTGATTGACACGGTTCTTGAATAGTTAGTTTGGGGAACTGATGTCCTGGGAGCATATTCGCATGTAACAAGCAAGATGTCCATTCGACAATGCCGATCGTTTCTTCATATGTGACGTGCACCGTAGCATTTAGTCAGATGTCGTGACTGTTACATAGAATCAACAAATAAGTCTTCAATTATTTTAACACTTCATGCATGGCTCTCCGCTCGCTTCGATCGCTACGGGGGCCCAACAAACATAAACTAACCAAGTGCTAACCAAAATTAACCCAAAATAATAAAAAAAAAATACATAAACATTTTGGGTTAGTTTTGGTTAGCACCTGGTTAGTTTCTATTTGTTGAGCCCCCGTATAGAGAGCGAAGCGAGCGGAGGGCCATGCATGAAGTGCTTAAATAATTGAAGACTTATTTGTTGATTCTATGTAACAGTCACGACATCCGACTAAATGCTATCATGCACGTCACATATGAAGAAACGTTCGGGATAGTCGACTGGACATCTTGCTTGTTACATCCGAATATGCGTCCTGGGAGTGAGTTCCACAGTGATGCAGTGCGCCAGACAAAGGAGTTCTTGTAAAGTGATGTTCTAGGTGTTTCCAGTTGTACGACGAACCGGTGCGCTCTTGCCGTCTATCGTGACTGTCTGACAGGCGTTGTCAGGGGCGGAATAAGGCTGGCCAAATCCTGGGAACATCTGCCGTAAAAGTATATATGTAAAACAGGGACTTCTCGGTCACATGTTTGCGGTGTTTCAGACTATCCAGATTCCGGATCAACTCCGGGTCACCGACGAGACGCACAACTCTCTTTCGAACGGAATCCAGTAGCTTTAGGGGTGCTCTGGCGTGGCACCCCAGATGTGTGAGCAATATTCTAAGCACGGTCTTATTTGCACTTTGTAAAGCAAGAGCAACTGCTGCGGTGTATACATTTTTTGTTGCGAAATAGCGTTCCAAGCTTCTGGGAGGCTGATTTTGCGACTTTAGCAACGTGGTCATGCCAGGACATATTGCTGTTGACCGAGACCACCAATAGTCCGATTGAATGAAGAAGGGTTGGTCGATCCTGCCATAATGATATCATTGCCCGCCGCGCGCCGTATGGTAAACGTGGCTGCTTGGATGATTGTTCAATGTGCATTTGCATTTATTCATCGGAATAAAAGAGACACTCATTCGATTACACTATTCCTTTGTATGTATATATTCGTCAAATATTTCACTTCATACATGGCCCTCCGCTCGCTCCGGGGGCGTAACCAAACAAACCTAACCCAAACTAACCCAGAGAAATGAGGAAAAACAAACTAAAAAATATTTGCATTTTCGACTGACAAATTTAATTTTTTTTTTATTTCCGGCATGTCTTGGGTTACTTTAGGTTAGTTTTGTTTGGTTGCGCCCCCGAAGCGAGCGGAGGGTCATGCGTGAAGTGGAATATTAAATATACTTAATTAGTAAACAACACTGTTATTCCCCATAAGAAAATGTGCAACTTTTGGAAACACTGTGCCAGGCCCCCGGTGTCGGTTACTAAAATTTCATTATTTTCACGTTACGATTTCAATATTTTCACGTTACAACTGGGAAAGTCGTAGTGGAAGTTTGCCCTTCTAGGGCAATTTAGGCTCAAAACGCGGATAATTTTTCGGCTCAAATGTGGCCAATCCTCCGATTTTTTTTGGCTTAAGCTACTCTATAGGACACCCCTTTTCTAGCGAAAAAAAAAAAAAAATCTGCAAAATCGATACAACCTATATATCATCAGACCCTTAATTTGATGATATCTTTGAAGATTTTTAACCTTTCTTATATTTTTCTTGCATTTGGTGATTTTTATAGGTAAGCGGTTAACTAATTTTTATATATTTCGGATAACTCTCTTAACTGAACTCTCTAAATTAAAATTTTTATTACAAAACAATTCCGAACGTTCTATAAAGGGCGTTTTGGAACATACTTGCTTCAATATTGCCTAACTTTTAATACAAAAATTGAATGCTAGATAATTATGTATATGAATTAGCTACGATAAACTGTTTTTTCCAAATTAAGCGACGTCATCAATGACGTAAATACAAAACCTTCGGGAAACGAACTCTACTTATTACTACAACATATTTATGTAATACATACAACAAATAATATCATAGAATACTATCCTTATTATAAAAATGAGATATTATTATATGACATATTTTGTACTATAAGACTGTAATATAAAAAAACTGTAATTAATTTTAACGTCTTAAACTAATCAATATTATCAATAATAATATGGTAAGTATAAATTCGTGCGCCTATGGGAAGGCAAGATTTTTTCCGTGCTAGTCCTCTACCCCCTTCAGTCGTTGTTAAGGTTCACTCGCTTGGCGCACTATAAGTTGGTCGTTCGTATTTAAAACGTCTGTTTTTTGTGACTTTTGGATTTCTAGGTAATCCAAAAGGTTCAGCCTTTTGCTTTTTGTTTCCGTGTGTAAAAGTTTGACATTATTCGTATCTCTAAAATGGTTATTTTCTATACAATGTTTTGCTAAGCCAGAGTTTTTAATATTATGTGAAATTTATTTTTTTGTGTTCTTTAAACCTAATATTTAAGTTTCGACCAGTTTATCCTACGTATACAGCTTCACAGTTCACACAATTTATTTTGTAAACACCAGATTTAGATTGTTTGTCAATTTTGTCTTTATTGTTTATTAATCTTCTCCTAGATTATTCTTATTAACCTGAATTGTTTTACAGCCAAATTTATTTAATTTTTTTGAAACTTTATCTGTTTTTTTTCGGAATATAATTGATAAATTTAAACGGCTCCTTTTCTAATTCTAATGTAGGGTTATAAAATTGTTTAGTTAAAAAGTTCTTCTGTTTTTTCTTTATTAATTTGTCAATTAAAGCGATCTTATAACCGTTATTAATTGCAATCTGTTTGATAATGGATACTTACTTCTTTTTGGAAACTCGCCGAGTCTAGGGGAATGCTGAAAAGTCTATGGATGAGACTATGAAAAGCGGAAAGTTTTACTTGCCAAGATTGGTTAGAGTCTTTATGAATTTTTGCATCTGTTGTTGTTGGATTCCTATATATATCAAATTTAAGCGAATCTCTTGTCTTTGTAATCTTTATGTCCAAAAAGATTAAAATGTTGCTAGATTATTTTCCATGGTAAGTTGAATTCTATTGTTTAGGGAATTTAAAAATGTTAAAAAGGTATCTAAGTTTCTGTTGGTTCCTATAAAAATGCAAAATATGTCATCCACATATCTACCCCAAAAAAATATATTTCTGATTAATGAATTGTTGGTGTTGAATAAATGCTGTTTAAAATCAGCCATAAAAATCTCGGCAAATAAAGGTGAAATTGGAAAGCCCATTGGTAAACCATTAATTTGTTTGAATATTTCATAATTATACTGGAAATAATTTTGATCTATACGTGTACGAATTATAATCACACCTAAACACATGAAAATCTACTGCAACCATAACTCCATAGAGGCCAGAAGAATGATCCAAAAAGCATACACGATTTGGCTCCACAATGACCTACGCTTTTGGTTCAAAAGAAGGGACAACCTCATCCAACATCAGAAATCGATCTACACTGACCTCTTGAAGGAAGAAGGTCATTTTGTGTTACAGTATAGGGATAGGATAGTTCGTGAAGATATTAATTTAATAGTGAACAAACATTATAAAACTCTACTAAACAAGTTAAGGTATTTACTCTCTTTAAAAACTGTCACACCTATTGATGTAAGTATACAGCAACATAACAATCACACTTTTTATCCAAGAATTTTGAATCTCACAGATACAGTATTTACAGACACTGAGAATAACTTATTAGAAAAAGGGCTCAAATATTCTCCACAATCCTACAACCAAAAAGATTTTAAACTTTTGGTAGTTAATACACTAATAGCGATAAATTCTATTTCAAACATTTCAACTAAACAAATATAGCATCTCTGAAGAATTTAAATCTAATTCAAATAGGTACTCAACTGGATAAAAAAGAATTTACAACCTTAAACACAATAAAAGCAAAACTAACGCAAAATAACCTAATATTAACTAAAGCTGATAAAGGAAACACGATAACTGTTTTAACTAAATTAGATTATGATACTGAAATCAAAGAACTTTTGAATAATGGAGATTTCATAAAAACGCAAGACCCGACTAATAAATATCAAAAACAAATTATTTCATTATTAAAAAATAACAATTCTGTACTACTTGATAACTCACAAACTTTTCTCAAATTAATGATCCCACCACCTACGGCTTACCTAAAATTCATAAGGATAATATCCCAATCAGACCTTTAGTATCATATGTGAATGCTCCATGTTAAAAATTAAGTCAATTCGATACAAATATTTTACCAAAATTCATTAAATTCGGTTCTAAGTATGCACTTAAAAACTCCTTTGATTTCATTGATAAAGTCAAAAATTTAAATTAAAAATTACAAATAATGCACGCTAAACGAACTTTCACGTATTAAAATTTAGTAAAAGAAAAAAAGCGATCTCAAATCTATAATTCGTACATGTATAGATTAAAATTATTTTCAGTATAATTATGAAATATTCAAACAAATTAATGGTTTACCAATGGGCTCTCCAATTTCGCCTTTATTTGCCGAGATTTTTATGGCTGATTTTGAACAGCATTTATTCAACACCAACAATTCATTAATCAGAAATATATTTTTTTGGGGTAGATATGTGGTTGACATATTTTGCATTTTTACAGGAGCCAACAGAAACTTAGATACCTTTTTAACATTTTTAAATTCCCTAAACAATAGAATTCAATTTACCATGGAAAAAGAACCTAGCAACATTTTTAAACTTTTTGGACATAAAGGTTACACAGACAAGAGATTCACTTAAATTTGATATATATATATAACAATGGTGAAGTTAGGCAGACCCCTTCAAGCAACACTAAAACCGAGCCTGAAAAATGTAGCAATAATGACATTGATCGTGACGTCAATTTAATTGAAGTTGTAGCGCATGTTCATGAAACCGCTGATGGTGACGGAAGAGACAAAACAAACAAGGAAAGCCAACTTAACCCTACTAAAAGCAAATCAAAAACAGTAACAAACCATTCTGACCCTGATGAAATTATTTCCATTGCAAAAGATGAAGCAGATGAGGGATGGATGATAAAAAAAAGAGGGGACATAAAAAGAGAAGTGACTCCACAGAAGAGCATAAGCCCAACCACAAACTCATGGGGAGGATTGCAAATGTCAGCATCAGACCAAGCAGCATAGAAGGGAAGAGAAAAATAGAAGGCAGCTTAAAAGTGTTTCAGCCTTCCAATGTAGCCTGGTTATTTGTTTCTCGCTTGTTAGCCAATACAAGGGATACAGAAATTCTTGAATATCTTAGGAGCAATGGCATAGAAAACTGTGAATGCCAAATAGTAAGGACTAAATCTAGATAAAGATATAGTTCCTTTAAAGTTAGTATGACATTTATAGCAAAATAAATCGTTCTAAATGCCAATTTCTGGCCTGAGGGGATCTGTGTGAACAATTTTTTAAACCTAAACAGCCTAGTGCCCCGGGGACAAACGAACCAAGGACAGAAGTCTCAAAATCTAGTCATCGGATTTTGCCTCACAATATACGTTCTATTGGAAACTGCCTTGACCAGTTACAAGCCTTGGTAAACGAACAAAGCTGTCTAGCATTGGCCATATCGGAACACTGGAGAAGTTGTGAACAAATTGAAGCCTCCAATTTAGTAGATTATAGTTTAGCAGCTACTTACTGTCGTCAGCAATGTCATGGGGTACATCCATCTATATAAAGCAAGGATATACAGGGGAGATGAGGAGTGACCTGTTCAGTTATTGTGAAGAAAAAGTATGTGAATGTGCTGCTGCTGAATTGTGACTTAATAAGAATCGTATGATTGTACTGTCAATTTATAGGTCACCTTCAGCTTGTGTTTCAACATTTTTAAATTTATTTGAAAGAATTTTATATAAGCTTTTTGACGATGATAATGCTTTAGTTTTTCTGGCTGGAGATTTTAATATTGACATATTGCGAGATAACAACGACTCAATATCCCTTTTATCTTTTTTGCATTCTTATGATATACATCCATCAATTCAAGAGCCTACACGATGGAATTGTGTTTCGAGGACCTGCATAGACAACTTATATACAAATTGCAGTCATTATGTGGCTAGTATTATGTCTACGCATATATCAGATCACACTTGTCAAAGTATTTCCTTTACCATAAATGGACCACCGAGAACCAATGTTCTAAAAAGAATGGTATTTAATCAGCAAGGTAAGCAACTTTTTAAGCAAATGATTTCTGAGCAAAATTGGCAGTTTATCTATGAAGTTAAGGTATGCAATAATTCATAAATACTCTAATCAATCTTGGCAAGTAAAACTTTCCGCTATTCATAGTCTCATCCATAGACTTTTCAGCTTTCCCCTAGACTCGGCGAGTTTCCAAAAAGAAGTATCCATTACCAAACAAATTGCATTTAATAACGGTTATAACATCACTTTGATTGACAAATTAATAAAGAAAAAACAGAAGAACATTTTAACTAGTCAATTTTATAACCCTACATTAGAATTAGAAAAGAAGCCGTTAAATTTACCAATTATATTCCGAAAATAACAGATAAAGTTTAAAAAAAATTAAATAAATTTGGCTGTAAAACAGTTCAGGTTAATAAGAATAATCTAGGGGGAAGACTAATAAACAATAAAGACAAAATTGATAAACAATATAAATCTGGTGTTTACAAAATAAATTGTGTGAACTATGAAGCTGTCTACGTAGGACAAACTGATCGAAACTTAAATATTAGGATTAAAGAACACAAAAAATCAATTTCACATAATATTAAAAACTGGCTTAGCAAAACATTGTATAGAAAATAACCATTTTATAGATACGAATAATGTCAAACTTTTACACACGTACACAAAAAGCAAAATACTGAACTTTTGGAGTACCTAGAAATCCAAAAGTCACAAATAACAGACGTTTTAAATACGAACGACCAACTGACCTGCTCTTTAAACACCTGCATAATTGACAATGCAATAAAAACAAAATACCGTCAGGCGGTTTAGTGGGGTATAACAATTTTAGATTTTAGTATACAACTACTCTTGATAAAGGCCTCATCAAGCCGAAACATATGTAGAGAAAAATATCTCATCAAATTATTTTGAAACATCTAAAAGCTGTGTACTTATTATCCCTAGTATTATTACGAATAATTTTGTTAAAAATTTTCGCAATTTATTATATATATCGTTTAGGCTAAATAATATTCCATATTGTTAATATAAATAATATTTTTTCGAATATATGCATATTTTTGACCTTCCTTGTTTCATGCAAGAATCTTACATGGGATATGCATCCATTCTTTCAATCCACATATACTATATTGCTATCTTACACCTATACATATTTTAAAAATATATTTAAATGAAATGAGTATTTGCCAATTTATGTAAAATCACATTGAAACATATGCATCGTTCGAGATATTACTAGTGAATATCAGAATAAAAGAGATCATTTTGTTCCTAAACTGTATCTGGAGGTGAATCCCAAGTGAGAAGTTGTAAACTGGTGGATTTGCCCAGCCCCGAAGTTGAAGGCTGTCCAACGTAGCTCGGTATAGGTCGTGAACCCCTTGTTCTAAGGCTTCTTGTATACAATTTCAATACTTGGCAATTACATGTAACCAACATAGCAATAAGAATGCCTTGTAAACCTTGAACAATGTGAAAGGAAATCCAGATTCCATCCGTTTTCATTAGTTTGGACATAGTAGCCAGAGCAAGGCATATGCAGATGACCAGCGTTATCTGAAATTAAAATAAAAATGTTTAGTATTTATCGTTTATTTAACTATATATTAGTTCAATATAGTTTAGTGAAATGCTGTAGGATGAGTGATCTAATAAGCACTTTTCAATACCTTTCGTCGGTCGCTCCAAAAATAATAAACTAGAGAGGATGATTACTTCCCATAAGGGCCTATGTCCACTTAATATCGCCCCGTGCTCTGCGGTCCCTTCACCAACATCGTCGTCGCTGTGACGTTCCTGCACGACGACTGGCGTTCATTTCGCCGTTGTTGTCATTGCATCTTCTATGTTTTCGCTGTGCTTTTAGCTTTTTTTTAGTAATTTTGATATGTTTTAAATCATTGATAGTTGCGATTTGGTGCATTGAACATTGAGAAACTTTATATTTATTATATTTTTCGTTTGAACCTAAAGAAGGGCCCATAAATTGAGGATTAAAGCAGAGACCAGAGTGCCTGTTTTGCAGATTATTTTTCAGTGTAGTGTTTTTATTGATTTTTTTTTATTAAATAAGGTAGGAACAGCTTAAATTATTTTTAAATGTAAGCAAGTCTGTGAGGAATAGTAATATTTGACATAATATTGTAGAGAAGTTGTTAAACTAAGGGTTTTATTACACAGTGCGTCACTTGGCTATTTAGGATTTAAACAATATTTAAAAAAAAAATAGGAATGTTCACGTACATACACGGGAAAGTAATTCTTATTTATACATTGTTTAAGTTCCTTAGATTGTCATCTTGCTC
>MU185054.1:51550-123854 GCA_016904865.1 Pissodes strobi
GGTCTCGTCCATGGGAATTCTACAATCGAGCCTTGTCTCGAACCACATGTAATCGAGTCTTGTCTCGAAACCCAAGTAAGTAAACTCACATGATTGCAATCACTCCCTCTCTCAAGTATGACGCTGTACCATCGCTGTACTAGCGCCCCATGGCAATCGCCCATGGGAGTTCTCACAATAGAGTCTTGTCTTTAACCAATATTAATCGAGTCTTGTCTCGAATCTCATGTAAGTAAACTCACATGTTTACAATCATTCTCTCAACATCTCAAACGCGGTACCATCGCTGTGCTAGCGTTCCCATTGGTTTTGTCCATGGGTGTTCAACATTCTCTATCAGAGTATAACACTGGATTGCTATACTCTAGCCTTATTCTAATATAAGGATTACTCTGCACTAGTCTGCAAATATTATCTGGCCTTATTCTAATATAAAGATTACCCTGCACTTGTCTGCAACCATTCTCTCAAGTTTTATTACACTACAAAGATATCACAAATGCTATTTCCTACGAGGATTTCAGCTTACCTATGCTACCTGTATAGCATGTTTTACAATAATTTTTGCGTGTATAAAAACCGCATTCACAAGGGCATCCGTGTCTTGCCACATGCATATATAACTGCATACCATCTCATACTACTTCATTCAGTCATTCTTGTTTGCAAGAAATTGAACCACATTGTACATAGAAGCTACAACAGAGACTTAGTAAGTGTTTAAAGTGACTTTTCCTGTGCTGGAAGATAAACTGCTAAACGAATTGAACGTTTCTCGTCAACTGTGAACATAGTGTACATAGTAGCTTATAGGTGGACTAAGGTAATATTTATCCTGTTATTATTGCTTGTATATTGCTGTATTTCATCTCAAAGTTATCTCAGCTAACCGAGCTCATACGTAGCATTTCCGCAGGGACTTTAATGAGCATTTAACTGCACATAGCTTAAAGGTTATGTTTATAATCATACACTTGTTTAGGATTACCATTGTTTATGCATTGATTTAGCTTTTAAGACATTATTCTTGTGATATTTTGCAAGGTCGATATCTAGTACCGACAGATATTGTCCATATCGTAGCACTCACTACGTATAATAATTTATTGTTTATATTTTATTTATTTATGTGCTTCCAGTTATTTTCAAGTAAAATAACTTATTAAAATATTCATATAATGTTAAAGGTTTTTGTTTTATTTACAAATTCACTTTACAACTAGCCCCTATGGTAAATTGTAATGCCTACGAGCACTCTCTGTTTGTTTAGAAAATCGACCAAGATCGAATCTGAAACAAAGACATTTACTTGATTCCCTTATTTCATCGGTCGTCTATGACTTTCTGGATGGATTTGAATGAGACACTCTCAAAGGAAAGCAACTGTGGAATAAAAAGATTCAAATTGTTCATTTAAGATATTCTCAGCATAGACTTCAAACCTTAGACCATTTACCGAATGGTCTAAGCTTAAACCAGTCCTCATGACCAAAGGCCAAACTAAAACCACCAATATTACAGTCTCTAAAATTTATAATGATTCTCTTGGTCTCACTAAGTACAATTTCATCAACCTCTGTATCATCGTCGAACGTCTGCCTCTTTATTAGCGGACTCTGGTTCATCTGGAGATGTTTTAAAAATGCATGGAGGATAAAAATTAGTGGCTTTGGCAGCGGGGTACGTTTAAAATTTCATAAATAATTAAAAACTCTTGCCGACAACACTTTTAGACATAGTGATGTTAAAATATTTACATTACTTCATTTATTTCATATTCAAATTCCGCAAGCTGTACATTTCACTTCAACTATACAACAATTGACCTAAAGCTAGTAATATTAAGGTTTATTTGGGAATTAAACATTTTAATGCTTGTTTCAACTTAATCATTTCACCAGCCATTTCGAATAGTTGTAATCCACATTCGAGAAACGAAACATGTGAATAAAATTAATCTTCTAGTCTTTGGTTTTAACATTGGCAATCAAAATGTAAATTGGCAATTTCTGTTCCTAGCCATAAATCATTCGTGGTCGTGTAGAACTTGCAGGCATTAAAACTGCGCTGAAAAATGTCCGATCTTCTATTGTATTTGTGCTTTGTGTGGAAATTGAAATAGCTGCATATTACATGGCATAACAAAAAAAAAATAAAACGTTTTCATTAACTTTGAAGTAACTATAATTTCTGCTTTCAGAATAGGTAAATATTAGGAACTTTTTAATAGGAGTTACATAATTCTATATTTTTGATTTTAGAGATATTCATATAAGTTTACTTTTTATTAACAAGTTATATACCATGTAGAAATTTGTTCTAGATAGATATGTTCTATGTTGTTGTGGGCGGTTCATGTTTACCACACAAAAATGAAAAATCTAAAAATAAAAATAGTTACTAAATGCAATTATAACAGTAAAAAGCTCGTGACCTTTGTAAAGTTTTAAATTAACTTTGACAAAGTCAAACGACATTATTGTTGCCATCTTGTCAAAGTCAGTTCAAAACTTGACAAGATGTACGAGCTTTTTGCTATTTTAATTGCATTTACTAACCATTTTCATTTTTAGATCGAAACGTTCAGCATTTTTCAGTTCTTTTGGGTTTTTCAGCTTTGTTAGGATCACTAAACTAGTACTTGTGCTGTTTACACCCTGGGGTCAGAGCCGAAGCGATCTTGTTCAGAAAGCCTATAAACTGAGGTGGAGTAACAGACAACAATAATTTGCCTGATATATCCTGTAGCAAGTCAACACACTCGAAACTTTTCGACGTGCTGTATATTCGGTGGTCAATATTCTGTTGATGGTTTATTTAAATCCATTTTTTAATAATAATTGCTGTATTTCAATAGCTTCCACTAAATTTTTATTCGCTGCTGGCCGTTTTTTAAAACATAATTGATGAAAAAAAGCAGTCCACTTCAAAATCATTGAGGTAAGAAAATTTGGAGAGTTTCAACTTTGGGCTTGTGGAGAGGTTAGTGCGGTTTGTAGTCTCGAGAATAAATAAAGAAAACGGTGGAAGGATCAGATTCGAAAGAGGAATCCCTCCGATTGACATCAGTGGTGAAACAAACCAGAATAAATATGATGTTAAAAAGATGTTTGCTACTAGTGTCATATCTGATATGAGACTCGAAAAGAGCAAAGTAGACCGCTCGGGCCAACACTGGGCCGAGTTCTTCTTGCCTAGCCATTCTAATAGTAAATTGACACCATTAGACCACATTTAAAGTGCATTATACAAGTCTTATTGACTTTTAATGAGGGCTTATTTGAATCATACCTACTAGTATTAAATTTTAAGTAAGTCACATGACACCAGGCCATTAGACAGTGGCGTAGCTAAGCCAAACGTAGGCGTCGGCGAAATCCGCTTTGCGAGGCCCTTTTTATATCTCGGTTGACGGTTATGAAAAGTGCTTATTAGTGAAATTATTTAGCAATACCTGATAAGAACGAGTTTATTGATAATTAACCTTTAAATAACAGCTACCTCTAAACATCTAAAGCTAATCAAACATTATACAAACAGTATAGTATTAAACATTATAAAATTAGTACTTTTCGGCTTTTTGCTTGACTGAGTTTTTTCAGTATTGAATCGTAGCTTAAGCGAGACGCTATTTCAGCTTGAATCGATAAAACTGTCAATGCAGATAGTCTCTGTTGGCCCATCGTGCTTTTAAAATGGTTGTTAATAAGTTTCAGCGTTGAAAAGCTCCTCTCAGCCGAAGCGGTACTGACCGAAACACGATAAAACTGTCAATGCAGATAGTCTCTGTTGGCCCATCGTGCTTTTAAAATTGTTGTTAATAAGTTTTAGCGTTGAAAAGCTCCTCTCAGCCGACGCGGTACTGACCGGAACTGTCAGCATAATTCTAATTTGGATATATTTCTTGCAAATTGTTTTCTAAAATATATCGTAAAAGTTGTTGTGCATCTGTTATAGAGTCTGGTGAATTAGACTTGAATACCTCAAATAACTCGAAGGGCTGAATGTCGCTGTTTTAAACTTGCCGTAGTATTGTGTCCAAATCTTTACAATGCTTGCGCAGATCTTCTTTTGATAGAGGTTTCAAATAATTTATGTCGTAAATAAAGCTAAATCGTTCAAAATATTTGTTAAGTGATTTGAATCGACATTTAGTGTCGGCTATGATAGCATCTATCATGGTAATGAAAGAGCCAACTATATGGAACTGCATTTCAATAGATTGCGAAGGAGAAACCACCTTAGAATTTTGGTGTACAATTTAATAGAATTTTTTAGAATTTATTATCATTTCATAGAATTATTAGAATTTTTCAGTATTTTTAGTATTTTTTAGCATTTTATAGAATTTAATTAGAATTGTTTAGAATTTATTTAGAATTTTTACCTATTGCGCATGCTAGAACGCACGCGCATCGGCCCGGTCACACCGCGCCGCCCGCCGCGCAGGGCGGCGACTTAAAATAAATGCGCAATAAATATTTTGGTTTTTTTTTTCAGAAATTCTTAGAATTTGTAGAAAAACAATTACATAAAAATTATCTAAATTTTTTAGTATTTGTATTTCAATATTTTTCAGCATTTTATAGAATTTAATTAAAAATTTTTAGAATGTATTCAGAATTTTTACCTATTGCGCATGCTCAACCGCATGCGCAAGGGACCGGCTACAACCATTACCTCTGTCGATCTTGCGCATAAATATATTGTTTCTTTCCAGATATTTTTTGAATTTTTTAGAATTTCTAAAATTTTTGAAACAATTACATAAAAATTAGCACTTTTTGAATTTTAGATTTTTTGGGGTACAAAATTGGATAGGTGGTATCCCCATCGGTAGATTGTACAGGTTCATCAATCTGTTCATACCCAAACATTCTTTTCTTTCTCGCTATTTTTTTTGTCTTTATATTGTGGCGGGATTTCATAACTACTTTTCACTACAAACGATCGAGCTTGTGCAACAGCTTCTTCAAATCTTGTATTGCGATATTCTTGTATCCAGGTACAAAATGAAGGTAAAATGTCACTGACGCCCTTTAAGTTAACATTCCCCGACTGCCATAGTTTGCTTATATTGTTGACACGTAGCAAAGTACGTGTACTGCTACAACAAACTCAAAAGTGAACATTTCATTTAAGATAGCTTTACAGTCACTCAGAGTTTCAGAATCTTTATCTTGTAGATCATTTACACAATCTATGATATCATCAAATTGCAAAAATATTATTTACTTTAACTGGTCCAATCCGACTCTCCCATCTTGTCTCAGACCTAGCTTTTAATGTATATTTCAGTTTAGATTTAACAAGCTCCCAGCGTTTACTATAGATACTGAAAAGAGCACATATATTTTATTTACAAAAGCCAAAAAATACTTTAGCAGTTACAGAAGAGTTTGCTGCATCTACCAATAGCAAATTCCAACTGTGATAACCACAAGGTGTAAAGAATTCTCTTGGATTAATATTATAGGTTTGTTCCAACCGACTTGAAAACCGTACGAGGGACCGTCATTTCTAGTTGACAATTTCACTTTTGATGGCGATAAATATCCTGTCATGTTGACAAACGAATTATACAACTGGAAATTACCGTCCCATGTACGGTTTTCATAGTCAGTTGGAACAGAGCTTATATAATTAATAATAAAAACCATATGATTTGAGAAAATTTGTTAATTTGCAGTAGATAAAACCAAATTTTTAATGAGTTCTGTGATGTTTAAGAGTTTTGTATAGTATTAAGCTTATTTGCTTTACGTTCTTATTTTGGGCATCGAACATGTTAGCGTTGAATTCGAAGGAGACCTGTGTATCAGCGGGGGTTATGCACCGCCGCAATCGCGTCTCACACAGCAAGACTTTGTTACGTTCTTGCAACCGGCCTGTAAATCGCTCCTGATAGGAGATTTTAACGCGAAGCACAGAAACTTTGGTGATCGGTATTCGAACCCCAGGGGACTCGCACTGACTAGGATTATTGAAGATAACTTGGACATCCAACTACTTCGAACGAACAGCCCTACACATTACCCCCGTGAACATCAAACGCCCTCGTTTCTGGACATTGCGATGACCCGAGGGATGAACACTTCGCCACTGAAAGTCATAAATGACTTAAACTCAGGCCACCTGCCAATCAGGATTAGTCTGTCAGTATTAAGGCCTGACAGGCGGCCGGTAGCCTATGAGACGCATGTCTCATATAAGAATCTTGATTGGCGGGCCTTCCGAGAGGGTCTCAATGAGGCCACAATCATCCCGAGGCAAATCGTCTCTGTCCGGGAGCTAGAGCGGGAGGTTGACACACTAACCATCAATATACAGCGCGTGCAAGACGCTATTTGTCCGGTAATCAGGAAGAAGCCATACGTGGAAACTCTTCCTGATGATATCCTAAATCTTATCAATTTCCGAAACCGGTTGCGACGCAGATGGCAACGAAACCGGGAACCGCTCGAAAAGCGGCGTATAAACGCGATTACTGAGCAGATCAGAACACGGATCCGGGAATATAAAAGCGCGAAATGGATGAGCTTCGTAAACGAGCTTGGCACAGGGGATGGCTCTCTGTAGAATCTCACTAGGCAGGTTCGAGGGGCGCAGGCTGAATACCCAGTGATACGTCACGGGGGGCGAGAAATTCTTGAAGATCAAGAAAAAGCCGAAGCCTTTGCGGATTTCCTTAAGGAGGTTCACAGAGATGCGCCGGACACTGTGCCATTGCACGCTCAAATTACGGAGCAACTCAACCCGTTTAGAAATCGCGCTTTCCCCATACCGCCGAAGGTTATGGATAAAGCACGAGTAACGCCTACCGAAGTCCGGAAAATTCTGACCCATCTGCCGAAGAACAAGGCGCCGGGAATTGACAACATCCCCTACATCCTACTCAAAAACCTTCCTGCTAAAACCATTATACATGTAATTCGCTTGCAACACTTCCCGAGCTCCTGGAAGGAAGCGAGGATAATGCTGTTTCATAAACCCGGTAAAGATCCGACCCTCACGAGTTCATACCGCCCTATATCGCTTCTGAACACGCTTGGCAAAGTCACCGAGAAGCTTTTGTTACCGAAATTTAACGGGGCAGCCGAAAAGCTTAAATTAATACAACAGGAGCAGTTTGGTTTTCGCAACGGACATAATACTAACATGCTCGCTACGAAAATTGTGTCAGATATATATGATAGCTTTAACTTACGGCATTGCACCGCCCTGCTATTACTCGACATTGAACGAGCATTTGACAGGGTGTGGCATAGCGGGTTGCTGCACAAACTCTTTATTGAGTATGGATTTCCCCTCCATCTCGCAGCGCTCGCTGGGTCATATCTTGCCGGGCGCACCTTCTCGGTGAAAATTGCCAAGTCAGTCTCGACCACGAGAAGAATAGAAGCTGGGGTCCCGCAGGGAACAGTATTATCCCCGCAGCTGTTCAGCTATTACATAGCTGACCTTCCCTACCATCCCGAAACGTCGCTAGCTCTATATGCTGACGACACAGCCCTTTATTCCAGCTCCCCTCACGCGCAGACAGCAGTTGACAGCCTAAGCAGGCACATGCAGCAAATCTTGCCATATGTTGATAAATGGAAGATCAGGTTAAATGCCGGGAAAACCGAACTGACCATTTTTAAAAGAAAAAGAACTAACATCGAAAGCAGGCCGTTACTAATCCAAAACACAGAAGTAAGACCCAAAACACACGTGAAATACCTAGGCATAGTCCTGGACGCAGGACTACGCTTTCACAGGCACGTGACACATATTAAAAATAAAAATTTTCTAATCATAAATAATCTCAAAATGCTCATTAAAAACAGGTCATTTCTTAGCCCATCGAATAAACTAACAATTTATCGGGCAATTACAAGACCGACGCTCCTGTATGGAGCGCCTGTCTGGTGTTCCGTAGCCGAAACACACTTGAATAAAATCCAGGTGCTCCAGAACAAACACCTGAGAGCCGCCTTCTCGGCTGGTGGGCATACGAGAACGAGGGAGCTGCATGACTGGGCGGGGATCGAATATGTGCGAGAGCACATTGACTGCCTGGTGTGTAGATTTTTCGAATTCGGGGTGCGTGGCTCGCCAAGGTCGGCCAATATAGCGAACTTACGTTTCGACCCGGAACATCGACTGGCACACGGTCCAATACATGCTAAAACATCCCTTTTCTACCTACAACCCAGACCACCCTAGCAAAACATCCCTTATGTACTAAAATCCACCTATCCCCACTTCCTAGCACCACGCTCCTAGATACCCTCTAATGACAATACATAAAGGTATCAGAAGCACAGAAAACACACCGTCACCGCACGAAAATCATTATCGTACGCATAATCCCCCACCGCTGAGTGTGCGGCGAGCGGGGCAACCTGCTTCTTTGCTTGCTTCTTCTTAGGCAGCTTACTGCTTAGGCTCAGTCATTCCAAGCACTGGAATGTTGTTTGGTGCTCCTTGCTCCCTGCATGAAAATTACGGCATGGCGACGTCAGCCTACCATTGATTCCATTACTCTTCCCTCCCTCACCATGGGCTTTTGCGTCAGCAAACCCTTCTGATGTATATACTAGCGTGAATGTGATGTAAATATGAATGCAAGTCGAATGGTTCTACTTAAAACAAGAATAGATTAGGATAAATTGTATCCAAACAGAAATCTGCATACGCAGACCCCTCAATGTATATATAAAGGTAGAAGAAGTGATGGATATGGATATACAATATACATGTATAAATGAGTTGTAGATATATGAGTATGAATGAGCGAATAAATGACAGAATAAATGTGTTGTATATACTATACATGTTTTGTGATAGTCCCCATAGAATAAATAACGTGAAATGGAGTTTTTCTGACAGTCTATTCTCCATAGTCAAATACCTGCTAAAATTTTCGCTCCTTAAAAGCATAGCATACATAAGAAAATAGGCATCCGTAGGTAATCCAAAGATCAAAACGCTTGAAAGGATATTATCCTAAGTAAGCTAAGTTGCTCACAGCAATGCCACGAACCTACACGTAAACAGTCTTAATAACATAACATCTGTTAACATATTATTAGCATGTTGCGTAACCCTGCTGTTAGCCCATACGGGCCAGTTAGGGATTGAAACTCAATATGTATTTAGTATAGAGCTGTATCAGTAGTATTAGGGCACTATTGTAAAGGAAACAAACAAATAAATATGATGATTGATTGATTGATTTTGGGCAATCCAGAAGTGCATATTTTTAGGTTTGATGAGCTATTTTTTGCAAGGCCCCAAAGGGCGCGAGGCCGTCGGCAGTCGCCGATGTCGCCGACGCCTAGCTACGCCACTGCCATTAAAATTATTTGTATTCTTACTGGGCTACAAGATTGTAGTATAGTCTCAGCAAGAAGAGCAAACTTGCCTCCTATGTCCAAACCAGCCAAGTCATTTATATAAAATAAAAATAAGATCTGCCCCAACACGGACTCCCGTGGAACCCCATATATTAAATTTCTTGGCTCAGAAGTGCAACCCACATATGAAAAGATTTGCATCCTATTCGTCAAGCAACCGGTTTCAGATTATACTGCAATATACCATGATTAACACAGTCGAATGCTTTTGAAAAGTCCTAATAAACTGCAGCGACTGATTTCTTTTCACTAATTTTTATATAAAGTGATTTTAAGGACGAGAAGAATGCATGCCTTGTAGATTTAGAGGCCTGAAAGCCATATTGTACCGGGCTTAGTATTTTGTGCTGCTCTACATCCGCTTTTATATCAATTTCTCCAGAGTTTTCGACAATATTGGTAGAAGAACAATGGATCGAAAATTTTAGCAAAAATTTTTATCGCCACCCTTACATACTGCTATAACGATAGCGCTCTTCTATCATGAACAAAATGTACATGACATGACATATTAGCAGTCATGGAGCAAGAATACTATTTCAGGTAATCAGAGGATTTTGCAGCACTACAGTCAATATATATATCGGAGTTCGTTTACTATACGCCATGATTCTTTATGTATATTATTTGCATTTAAAATTCTATCTCTATAATAACTCTGTGTGGCAGCTTTAATTGTTTGCTGATAAGTATATCTATACTTATAAAACAACGTAAATTTAGTTTGTGTTTCATAAAAGTGTTTGCTTAAATAATACAGGCAGCCCATATTTATAGAGGAAATAGTTATGCCCTTTGTTACTCAATTCTTACAACTGGAAATGTAAACACACCAGAAAGCTTAAAATGAATATACTTTTAGAAATGGCCGATTTCTCTTCTGAAAATCATTGTAGCCAGGCAAAATTGCAATATAATCGTCCAATGAAAAGTTCTACGTGCACAATGATATCCTCAAGAAGTGCATTTGCCCCGACATACGATTGTACCTTCAAAGTGCCACAATAAGCTTGAATAATGTTACCCAACCCCTAGCGGAGCTAATTCTACAGCAAGAATACTCTGCCCCTGTTCATTACACCTTCATCCATTTAACCGCCTTGTTCCTGCAACATACCTTGATTTTACCTTACCAGATCAACTTTTGAGATAAGGCTTTTAGAACATTTGCTATTCTCCTCAATAATGCTTTCCGTTACCAGATCACCAAATCTAAATATAGGTCTTTTAGGACGTTTACTATTTTCTTCACTAATACTACCCTGAGTATGTAATCCCTCGCGCAGAAGAAACAACTCGTGCTTGGCCTCTTTCATCTCTCTAGCATATCATTAATTTTCTCTATCTAAATTTTTCATGCTGATCAACATACTTTCTCTATGTGCTGTGAAAATTCAACTAGTTTTCCAAGGATTTTGGTTTTGTTAATGAGCTGAACTCATTCTATGTTTAATCTCTTGCACTCCTTCTCTCGTTGGCCAATAGTTTCCTCAAGATCCCATTCAGATATGAACACTATAGTCTTGTGTTCTTCTTGTGAGGTTGGTAATACCAGCGTCTATCCATATTTTGGGTAGTAAGCCTGCTAATTTTATCTCGCCTGTCTCTTGTGGCTCTCTGATATCTAATATTCAAATCCTCCAAAATGTGTGTTCTTTTTCTTAGATTCATTGTTACATTATTTGTCAAGCGACTCTATTAAATTTTTATCGTTCAGGCAAGGCACAAGAGGTGACATTAATTTTACAATTACTTTTGCAGGACTTTACAAATGAATTATTTTTATCAAAACCAGAGTTTCCACTTGTACCTATTCCAAATTTTTGAAAAATCGAACAAGTCCCCTAAAATATTTTTTTTTTCCGGAAAATCTTTAATGAGAAATTATTTTCCTTTAAACATTATATATGTATTTATCTTTGTGTTAAATAAAATGAACTTGTGAGAAATATTAATTTGGTGAATATCAATCTATCTAATAACTTTGATTATTTCATTCGTGCTTGTCTATCAACAAAATACAAAGTAAAAAAGTACGATGAGCAAAACCTAAAACAATCAAAATAACTTTTGCCCAAAATGGATTACCGACCGCACTTTATTTAATGATAAAGAAACAAACTTTTAATTAATTACATTCTCTTCGAGAATGGAAACATAACAAGAACTTTGATTTAGCTTGTATATTTTTGTTATTGATCGATCTTACTTAAAACTCAGATTGAGGTAAATCTGAAAAAGCGAAAATTTTGTTATAAACGATATTATATTATAATAAAAATTTGAAGTTACTATCTGTTTATGTTAAAATAATTGTATTGCGGAACACAATTCCCAGATTCAATTGAACTGAATAAAATATATTGATAAAAATACTTCAAATTTAAAAGGGATTGATAGACTCTTTCATTCCAAACTCAAAATGTTCAGAAGAAAATATTCAGTCCGGTTTATCCTTGATACTACGGTAGGCAAAAAGACTAAGCATAGACTAATTTTAACTTAATTTTAACATGCCATAAAACTTGTCCATAAAAACCATAAAAACAACATAGCAAAATGTAACAAACTATTCAGCAAAGTCCGAGAATTATTTTGAAATTTCAAAAATTCAAACTCCTTATTTGAAAGCGACTAAGCTATCTCTGAAAAACGGTAATAGTGGATTCGGAGGTTCTCCAGTTATGTAGTTATCCTTCGTCTTAAATGTTATAGTAATCCAAAGGTGTGAGAGATAGCGCCCAGGGGAGGAATGACTCAGGGTATCGATTTCCTGCCAGACATCAAAATATGACAGGAATTTGAGCCTTGCAGTAATACCCCTGCTACTGTCGATCGCATAACTCATAGGCTACTCGAAGGATCAAGCTTAATGATGGGAATAATCGGGATATTTTTATAATCGATATTTTTTTATGGCCGTGGCATATATACTAAAGGGAGATCATATGGCATTCGACCAGCGGTATGTGTGCGAGGACGTTAATTGGCACGGTTCTTGAATAGCTGTAGGTTGTAATTAGGGGGAAACGGATGTCCTGGGAGTGAGTTCCACAGGGATGCAGTGCGCCAGACAAAGGAGTCCTTATAAAGATGTTGTAGGTGTTTCCAGTTGTGCGACGAACGGGTGTGCTCTTGCCGTCTGTCGTGACTGTCTGACAGGCGTTGCTGTGGACGGGATGGGGCGGGCCAAATCATGGGGATATCTGCTGTTTTACAGATATTTATAAACAGGTAGATCTCGGCCACATGTCTGCGGCGGCGTTCCAAAATATCCAGACCCCGGGTCGCCGAGGAAACGCACAGCTCTCTTCTGAATGGAATCCAGCAGCTTTAGGGTTTGCTTAAGTGCAGCAGCCCAGATGTTCGATCAATGTTTTAAGCATGGTCTTATTTGCGCTTTGCAGAACAGGAGCAGCTGCTGCGATATGCACAGTGTTTTGTTGCAAAATAGCGCATCAAGCTTCTGCGAGGCTGATTTAGCGATGTTAGCAACGTGGTCATGCCAGGACATATTGCTGTTGACCGAGACACCCAGTAGTCCGATTGACGTGTATGAAGGAATGGTCGATCTTGCCATAAGGATGTCAGGACCTGTTGTATTGGGTTTCTTGGTAAACGTGCCTGCTTGGGTTTTTGCTGCATTGAACTGGACGAAATTTCTGTCGCCCCAAGTTCGAACTTTTTCCAGATCTTGATTAATTGTTGTAATCTGCTCCTATCTGGGGTGATAAGTCTCAGTCGCTGGTAAAGGTTTTTTTTTATCTAAACCAACGCAGAATGGAACATCGAATTTTTAATCGAATACTGATGTTATTTTTTCATATCGTCGGATCGGCCCCGGTGTTTTAAGAAAGCACAATCATCGGCATAAACTTTTGCAAAACTGAAATGAATAATATAGTGAATGATTGTTAAAATTGCTTTTTAAATATTGAATTATATGGTATCATCGGCATAAACTTTTGCAAAACTGAAATGAATAATATAGTGAATGATTGTTAAAATTTCTTTTTAAATATTGAATTATATGGTTGTTGATAACTAAGAGTAACAATTTAGTTTTAATTTTATTATTTTTTTGAATTGGCAGGCAGTCAGCCTCCAAGGTCCAAATAAATAAATTTCTTGGAATATGTTTATGTTGTGCATTCTATTGTGTTCCTGTTCATTTGAAATTTGATATTTGCCATTTATAAATGATATTTCTCCTTGTGTGTTCTAGGTTGTTACAACAATATTTATATATAAATAATGGGATGGACCAAAAGATCATCTGTACTGTAGGAGCATTTTAGGAAGACTTCAGATAAAATTACTTTTTGTAATATTTGCAAAAGAGATTTTATGGGAATACGACGAATTTAAGGGAGCATTTAAAGAGAAAACATCCGACTTCCCTATTGCTGCCTCAGGATGGATGCAGATCAAGTGGATGTGCAGCTTCAAAACCTGGATGCCAGACCTAGTAGGAGAACCGACTCTCCACCTTCGAATCATCCTCCTACTGAACCAGTGTTCGCTGCAATAAAATTAGGACGGACCAGTCAGGGAAAGTTGGCATCGAAACCTTTACGCACTCCACACCACCTCAATTATTTGGCTCCATAAAGAGCGATGGGTTACCACCGGAAATGAAAGACGAAATTAATAAAGCTTTCTTAAATATCAGCTTCTGTCCGTAGAAAATAAAAGCTTTATTAATTACTTTAAGAAACTTAACCTGCATTATCAGCTACAAAGCAGAATTAAACACGAATTAAATTCCACAACGAGACGAGAATGTAAATTTCTGGATCTTACGGTAATTAATAAGAGAAGTATTATTATACCCTGTAATATATAAGAATATCATTTTCATGTGTGTATTTATTTTGGGTTTTAATTAATATATAAACAAGTTTCACGACGACGAACTGACAGAATGGTGAGTGGACAATGATTGAAATAGCAAAATGGCGACTAGAATGTTAGATGATATTCATCTTTGACTACTAAACCCTGTACTGTCCTTTTCTTATCGTTACTCCGTTTTTGAAAGTTTAAAAACAAAAATTGTAACGGGCCTGATTTTCGCGTTCGTTTATTAATTCACCGAAAAGTTGCGCTACGAAATTTATTCTGTAAACTTTGGCGGAAAGAATTTATTTAGAAATTTGATTTTGCCATAATGTCCAGAAGTGTCGATCCAAGTGAAATTATGTCTACTTGTGGTGACTTCTGCGCGCCGTTTAATCATGATCTGACGTATAAGTCTATTTACTTTAAGGTTGTTTCAGTATATAGCAATCATTACCACTCTTCGTTACTCTTTTTTTTCCTTTTACTAACTTTTGCAAAGAAAACGCCGTCTTAAATAAGCTATAAATGGGAGTAATTACGTCAAACGTAAAACAAGTTTCAAGTTTTTATGATTAATAAGAAGCTTTATTGTCAATTTTTTTTTATAATTTGTAGACAAAGCTAGAGCTAGAGTACGAAACATATAAAAACACAAATAGAAACATACAATGAAAAGAAAAAGAAAACCTAACTATACAAAACTCTATACAATTGTGCAAATTGTACGTGCTCACAAATTTTATAAACTATTAAATATCAAAAAATGTAACCATTTAAATATCAAATCCTAAATACTAAACACCAGAGATTAAACATTAAATCAATAAACCAGTGTGTAAAATGCTCAAAATTAAGTATTAATAAAAAAGTCGTTTACTGCGTATAATGCTCTCTCCTGTAAATATGATATTCAAAGCTCTGCGAGATGCGGGAAAATATGATATGGACTTCATTTCATATGGCAGATAATTGTGGATTTTTTGCATTGTACAGTATAGACCTTTTAACTAACTCTGAGCGTGGGGTTGGCAGATAAAGATCATGCTCCGTATTCCTAAGTTGATAGTTGCGCTTGCATAGCGTGTTTACAATCATTTAGGCGTGTACCAAAAACCCGCATTTCACAAGGCATCCAAGTCATGCTATTATGCAATAACTGCATACTAGATTCAAACCACTACATTCAAGTCATTCCTATTTGCAAGAAATTGAAGCTCATTGTATATAGAAGCTAGCAAGAGATCTAGCAAGTGTTTTTTAAAGTGGCTTTCCCCCAGTGTTGGAAGATAAACTACTGAACGAATTGAACGTTGCTCGTCAATTGGTGAACATAGTGTACATATTAGCTTATAGGTGGACTTTAAGGTAATATTTATCCTGTTATTATTACTTGTATTGCTGTATTTCATATCAAAGTTATTTCCGCTAACCGAGCTCATGCGTAGCTGTTCCGCAGGAACATTAACCTACATTTAACTGTACATAACTTCAAGGTTATGTTTATAATCATATACTAGTTTAGAATTACAACTGTTTATACAATGCCTTAGTTCTTAAGAGTATTATTTTTGTCATATTCTTTAAGGTCGATATTTTGCCTCTACTGATATTGTTCATATCGTAGCACTGACTACGTACAATCATTTAATGTTTATATTTAGTTTATTTATGACCTTACAGTTGTTTTCAAGTAAAATAACTTATTAAAATATTCATATAATGCTAAAGCTTTTAGTTTTATTTACAAAATGACTTTAGAACTAGCCCCTATGGTAAATCAGAGTGCCTACGAGCACATCTCTGTTTGTTTAGAAAATCGACCAAGATCGAATCTGAAACAAGTTCTACTTTTTAGTCTCAGTGAGTATCGAACAGGTCTCTTTTGTAGCTTGAAGATACGATCAAATTGAGTCGCACAACATGAATGGAATAGCGTATCGGAGGTGCGACTCAAAATGGGGATAATAGACTGTTCTAGCAGTTGACAAGTTAAGCTCCCTGGAAACCGTTCTTAGCGCAAACCAAGCAGAACTTAATTTTTTTGATAAGGCATCGATTTACAAGTCCCACTTTAAATGGTTGGAGCTGATCAATGATAGTTTGTGATAAGAGGGGCGGCATTATATTAGCAAGCAGGAACGTCAAACTGGTGAGAGCAGTTTGATTATGGGAAGTGATGCCCTCGCCATTCCGAGTTTGCCACGGGATGAGATCAATCAAATCCCATCATCCTCCTCCATGCTGGAGAACACCAAAGTACAAAGTCTGGAGCTGATCACTGGGCAGTGACCCAATAACCCCCATTATTACTCCTGTCAGACTAGGAACCACCAAAGGAATGAGTCTGCATCTCGCGTCGTCCGGTGAAAGACCACCCCATCAAAACGGGGAAGTGCTAAGTGGTTTTCGCGAATCACGTTCCGCTTCCGCGATGGTGATTCCAGGTTCCACAGTAGGAATATATGGGCATGATGGTGCTTCCAGGATCAAAATATTCCGGAAGGAAACTCCCCGGCCATTCGGATCTCCGGGCGCTGAGGGGCCCTGGGAGCCCTTCATTCCGCATTTCACAGATAGCAAAGATACAGAACCAATTTAGAATAGATTTCTGCAACATAAGAGGCCTAAATACAAACATAAATTCGGTACAACAACATCTACAAGCAAATAGACCACACATACTTGCCCTTATAGAAACACAAGTATGTTCTATAACAACAACAGTAGATTACCCCTCTCCTGGTTACGCCTTACATACCCGATTTAGACATAAGTTCGGATTAAGCTTTTTTACAACACTAGCTATCACTTTTGACTCAATACAGGTCGATCACCCCAATTCAGAAATAATCGTTCTGGGAGACTTCAATGCCCACAACACCAACTTGCTCAAACATCACAACAAGTCCGACAACGAAGGTAGAGAAGCTGAAGTATTTGCCATCAGTTGCGGGCTTACTCAACTTATAGACGAACCAACTCGAATCTCAGAGAGGGGTGAATTCGCAACCCTCCTGAGTCTGTTTCTAATCACCAATCCTGACCCGTACACAATTACAGTTGGTCTGCCATTAGGTACTTCCGACCACAAATTTATTACAACGGTTTGTGAATTGCCACTTCTATAGAGGGATCCACCATTGCCTCGCAAAATCTGGCATTACAATTATTTAAACTGGGACGATCTAAGGGAGTTCTACCTAAATTTTCCTTGGCTTGACGTCTGCTTTGGCACTGACGACCCATCAATCTGCTGCGAAGAGATCACGCAAGTAACCTAATCAGGAATGGAAGCATACATATCAAAATCCACTAAGTTACCATCAAAAGAAAAACCCTGGTTCGACAGAGCTGTAGATAGGACACAGCAAGCCTACAAGTACTGACAACAAAATCAGTCTGCTAAAAATCGCAATTATTTTGTCGAATCGAGAAACAAATGCAAACGTGTGGTCGACGAAACTAAGGTTAAACACAATCAAAGGATCAGAAATAAAATTTTTTCTACAGCCGCGCGCAAAATAACTAATTACTAAATTGACATGAAATCGCAAAATCGACGAATGCCGTGGATCCTTATTTTGCGCTCTAGCGCGAACATGGAAAAGAAAATTCTCACTTTTTCCGTCGAGTGTGCTATGAATGGTCATGGAAACCGAAGATAAGTAAATGAGAGTCGTGCGTTTGTTACAGTTTGTTGCTGGCACTCCTGTTCTAAATATGCCCGAAGCCCGAATATATGTCAAAACTGACAGTCATTTGCAAATTTCAGAATAAGTATAGAGAAAAATGTGCATTTAATTTTAAAAAAATGGGGCTGTAGAAAAAGTTCTGTGTGTTTTTCGAGCGCAAAGTAAGATTGCCGTTTTCGAAAGATTACTGCGCTCCGGTACGCGTCGCGCAGTAACATTCTTTCTCAAGCGGCAATCCGTTACTTTGCGCTCTAAATACACAAATAACTATTGCAATGCTCCAGTGGCTCTAGAAATTTCTGGTCGGTGGCAAAGACAGTAAGTAATTACTTTACAAAAACGTGTCTTCGACCCTTGACAGACGAACGTGGCATCACGGCGACTACTGCCAAGGAAAAAGCAAACACGCCCGCTAAAATGTTTTCATCGCAATCTACCTTAGACGTCCCCCAAGGCAAGGCTCTCCTCATCATATCGAACATCAACACTACCATGGCAGAAGTCCAGTTTCATCACCGTGATATTCGTAAAATCCTTAAAGAACTAGATACGCAAAAGGCAACAGGACCGGACGGAATACCTGCCATCGTATTAAAGAACTGCGCCAACTAAATAACACCCGTTTTTCCAGGCTTTTTTCGCTGTCTTACGGAAAAGGGATTTACTCATCTTCTTGGAAAGTCGCTCGAGTGCAACCTGTTCCAAAAAAGGGCAAGAAAGCCACGCCCTCAAACTATCGCCCAATTGCCTTGCTTCCAATAATCTACAAAGTCATTGAACGTGTAGTCAATCAGCAACTACTTCAGTACCTCAAGAACAACATAATAATCAGCGATAATCAATACGGCTTTCGCAAATAGAGGTTGACAGGATATATTGGCCTATATCACTCATATATGGAGTAGGGCAATTGAGAACTACGGAGAGTCTCGAGTGATTGCGTTAGATATTTCAAAGGTATTCGACAAAGTTTAGCATGACGGACTGCTCAACAAACGGCCGTCCTTCAGACTGCAAGCCTCTCTCTGCAGCTGACTTGTCAGTTTCGGAAAGAAACGATCTATGCACGTTGCAGTTGAGGGATACATCTCGGACACATTTACCATTAACGCGGGCGTGCCTCAGGGCGCAATACATTCACCAACTCTGTTCTTCATCTATATTAATGACTTGCTGACCGCAACGAATAATTCTGTTTACAGTTTTGCAGATGACAGTAACCTTGTCTCTCAATTTAGATCAGAAAAACCTTTACTAGCGACCAGCGACTGAGACTTATCATCGCAGACAGGAGCAGATTACAGCAATTAATCAAGACCTGGAAAAAGTTAAAACTTGGGGCGACAGAAATTTGGTTCAGTTCAATGTAGCAAACACCCAAGCAGCCACGTTTACCAAGAGGACCAATACGCCGGACCCTGACATCATTATGTCAGAATCGACCATTCCTTCATCCTTGTCAATCGGACTGCTGGGTGTCTCGGTCAACAGCAATATGTCCTGGCATGACCGCGTTGCTAACATTGCAAAATCAGCCTCCATGAAGCTTAATGCGCTATTTCGCAACAAAAAACTGTATACACCGCAGCAGTTGATCTTGCTCTACAAAGCGCAAATAAGACCGTGCTTAGAATATTGCTCACACATCTGGGGTGCCTCACCAGAACACACCCTAAAGCTGCTGGATTCCATTCAAAAGAGAGCTGTGTGTCTTGTCGGCGACCCGGACTTGACCCGGAATCTGGATAGTCTGGAACACCGCAGACATGTGGCCCTATTTTACAGATACTTTCACGGCAGATGTTCCTAGGATTTGGCACGCCTCATCCCGCCCCTGGCAAAGCCTGTCAGACAGTCACGACAGACAAGAGCGCACCAGTTTGTCGTCCAACTGGAAACACCTAGAACATCGCTTTGTCTGGCGCACCTACAACTATTCAGGAACCGTGTCACTCAACATCTTCGCACACACACCACTCGTCGAGCGCCATAGGATCCCCCTTTAGTGTGCGTGCCACTACCGTAAAAAAATGTCTAATACACATTATAAAGTGCTTTTATTCCAATTTCCAAAATTATATAGTTTAACCGTAAGAGCAATACAGCTTTTTGATGTATTTTAATATGAATAAGAGGTTTTATCCCAACTAAACTTGAAAATGTGAAAAAATGAGAACAGCGTCGTTTTGTGCTAAAAATCTCAAAAACATTAACTTATTCAAAAAGTTTATAAAGCTTTTTTGCCCTTATGTGTAAGACCTCATTCAGCTGTATTATCAGCCATTTGCAGTAATTCTCATAAAATAATTTAATATTATCTGAACAGTTCAGTTCAGATGCCGATCACGTCTCTTAAAGCGCTTAATATTCACTCGATTACGCCAACTTCTGGGAATTACCTGGTGCAATACACATGCAGTTAACCCGAAAATTTCGTACACGTAATTTAAATTAATGTAAAGTGCGTTTTTTCCATTAAAATTTAATCTTTTAAATAATACACATTATCGGATGGGTTCTATCAATTCTTGCAACCTAAACAATTTAATATTGATAACTAATATTAGATAATCCCAATTAAAATACATTTGGGAACATGTTGTATGTATTTTTCTTATGACAGTGGCACACACACTAAAGGGAGATCCTATGGCACTCGACGAGCGGTACGTGTGCGAAGGTGCTGACTGACGCGGTTCTTGAATAGTTGTAGGTTATAATTAGGAAACAGTTACGCTGGGAGCGTTTTTGTATAATATACATGAATACAGTGTTAACTTCGTTTTTATTGAATATTATTGGTTGGGATTTATACCATTTACGGCCTGAGTGTACCTAGGAATAACACACGCGGTTACAGTGCAGATCGCGACGCCATATATCTGCATGTCTCTACGTTCTAGCAAAACTTTCTCCAACGCCTCGGTGGTGTAATAGGCACAGTGCTTGTCTGTCATTCCTGTGCTGCGGGGTCGATTCCCGTCGGTCGCGACAGATGTTTTGTTTATTGTATTTTATTAATTTACCTTTTTTTCTTAATTTCGGGTTAGTGTATTGTAGTGTTGTGTAGTGTTCATTTTTTAAAGTTATTTGCAGCAAATTCAAAAAAGAACATATATTAACGTAGAGCTCAAAACATAGCTCAGACAATGTAACAGATTCGAATACCGCTAGTCTACTAATAAACGCAACGCTATCTAGAAACATGCTGCTTACGCCAAGTCCTAGGTGAGCGATTTACAGTCGACGCGAACGCGAAGCGATGGCGATGCCGTACGAAAAGTTAATATAGTCGCATGGCATCGCCACAGATTCGCGTTCGCGTTCGCTGCAAATCGCTCACGTAGGACCGGGCGTTACATCTAATAAACAGGAATAAGCTAGTCTTAATCGGATTTGTACATCACAGCATGAACGTCGCGACACAATTATAAATGTGCATGTTACAGAAAATCTTTGGGTGATAGAAAATCTATCTTAAGATTTTATTTTAGTGCATCAAAATACATTAGAACATTTAAAAATTGGCATGTATCAAACTCAGTGTATTTCAGTGTAATTAAGGCTGTACGAATAATTATTTGTTTTACTCGGCGTAGCCGAGGCTAGGAAACTAGCCAAACGCATTAAATCTACTTTTCTCCCGGCGCGGCGTGTGAAACATACAGGGTGGTGCAACCAAGATGGGGTGGACGATTGTGGGTAAACGGTAAGGAATTTCGAAAAAATATTTTTTGCATGTTGTTGATAGTCAAATACGCTATGTTTTAAAAATATAGCCATAATACAGGGTGGTCCGAAAAAGTCGTGGCACACCAAACTTGTATTTTTTTAAATGGAACACCGGGTATATAATTATCCCAATTTATTCTCCTCTTGATTGCGATCACTTTGATATAAGGTTTATTAGGGCTAAAACTTAGAGTAAGGGATTGGGGCGCGGCTAAACTTGAAAAAATGCTCAGAGTTCGGTCATTTTTTGACAGCATTTGAAACAGGTACAGAAAACCCAAATATTTCATGAATCGTATCATATCCTTGAATACAATAATCGCTTACAATTTGTTTAAAATTATTCATTGTTATACAGGGTGGCCAAGTTTTGCAAATACGCCCTGGGCTCATTTTTTTTAAATGGAACACCCTGTATATTTTATTCTCATGTTAAAGATAACATTTCTAGCTTTCAAAAAATACCATACATGATACTTCTCTGACCAATAGTTTTGTAGTAAAATAGCAATGAAAACAAATTTTCTTATTTCTTCCATTAACGCGGGCGTGCCTCAGGGCGCAATACTTTCACCAACTCTGTTCCTCATCTATATTAATGACCTGCTGACCGAAAGTTTTGAGGATAACAGTACCCTTGTCTCAAAATTTAGATCAGAAAAACTTTTACGAGCGACTGAGACTTATCACCGCAGACAGGAGCAGATTACAGCAATTAATAAAGACCTGGAGAAAGTTCAAACTTGGGGCGACAGAAATTTGGTCCAGTTCAATGCAGCAAAGACACAAGCAGCCACGTTTACCAAGAGGGCCAATACTTCGGGCCCTGACATCATTATGGCAGGATCGACCATTCCTTCATCCTCGTCAATCGGACTGCGGGGTGTCTCGGTCAACAGCAATATGTCCTAGCATGACCACGTTGCTAACATCGCAAAATCAGCTTCCCAGAAGCTTGGTGCGCTATTTCGCAACAAAAAACTGTATACACCGCTGCAGTTACTCTTGCTCTATTAAGCGCAAATAAGACCGTTCTTAGAATATTGCTCACATATCTGGGCTGCCGCAATAAAGCACACCCAAAAGCTGTTGGATTCCATCTAGAAGAGAGCTGTTCGTCTTGTCGGCGATCCGGAGTTCACCCGGAATCTGGAAAGTCTGGAATACCGCAGACATGTGGCCGAAATGTCCCTGTTTTACAGATACTTTTACGGCCGATCGATGTTCCCAGGATTTGACCAACCTCATCCCACACCTGGCAACGCCTGCCAGACAGTCACGACAGACGGCAAGAGCGCACCAGTTCGTCGTACAACTGGAAACACCTATAGAATATCGCTTTACAACACCTCCTTTGTCTGCCGCACTGCTTCACTCTGGACTCACTTACTCCCAGGATATCTGTTTCCCCCTAATTACAACCTACAACTATTCAAGAACCGTGTCAATCAACATCTTCGCACACACACCGCTCGTCGAGCGCCATAGGATTTCCCTTTAGTGTGTGTACCACTACCATAAAAAAGAAGCTGATAATTGATTATCTTTGATTGAAACTGGTTTACGTTTCCTAAAAACAATAATTTTCTGTTTCTTGAAATATTTCTAATAAACATGTAAAAGTTTCGGGTCTCAGTTTACTTAACTTATAATTATTAGGTCATCTACACTTAACGTGTGAATAATGGATTATGTTCATTATGCTGTAGTAGCTTTCACAAATTCGTAAATCTTCTGTTTCATTTATGATGGTGTCATGTCTTAATAATAATCAACTTAAAATCAGCATAATCGTATTAGAATGCAGAAAATTTGTTTTCAGTGCTATTTTACTACAAAACTATTGGTCAGAGAAGTATCATGTAAGGTATTTTTTGAAAGCTAGAAAGGTTATCTTTAACATGAAAATAAAATATACAGGGTGTTCCATTTAAAAAAAATGAGCCGAGGGTGTATTTGCAAAACTTGGCCACCCTGTATAACAATGAATAATTTTAAACAAATTGTAAGCGATTATTGTATTCAAGGATATGATACGTTTCATGAAATATTTGGATTTTCTGTACCTGTTTCAAATGCTGTCAAAAAATGACCGAACTCTGGGCATTTTTTCAACTTTAACCGCGCCCCAATCCCTTACTATACATTTTAGCCCTAATAAACCATATATCAAAATGATCGCAATCAAGAGGAGAATAAATTGGGATAATTATATACCGGGTGTTCCATTTAAAAAAATACAAGTTTGGTTCACCACGACTTTTTCGGACCACCCTGTATTATGGCTATATTTTTAAAACATAGCGTATTTGACTATCAACAACATGCAAAAAATATTTTTTCGAAATTCCTCACCGTTTACTCACAATCGTCCACCCCATCTTGGTTGCACCACCCTGTATAATTTTTTCTCCAAATTTGTTACAATTTCACGCAAAATCAGCTTTGTTATATTTATTAAATGCGTTTCATTATCAATATCCAAATAATTAAATAATTTGAACAAAGGTACCTGGCTTTTCGTTACTCTGTTTGCCTATGATGACGCTGTTGGATTGTGTAACGAGCAAATTTTATAGGCGATATAACTTTGGAATAGGCGAGGATGTGACAACCATTCATGGCCTAGAGGGCCCGGTGAACGGGTGTTGGCGGTATGCTGGTTTGGTGGATGTCTATCAAGTGGCGCGCGATGGCGGAGTGGGGTCATGAACTTGTAACAGACCTATTTGGCCAGTGTAAATATTTTTAAATTTTATTTTATATGCTGCATTTTGCGGTAAGGATTATTGAAAAGAGGTCAATACTCTTCGGTTAATTAATTCTAAATTTATTGATTCGATTTGCTGTCAATAAGCTTAAGGTTGCCGCATTTATTAATGTAAATTAATTTTTTTCTAAATATAGGTTAACGATATATTTGTATTAGCTTTTATAACATTATTGTGGCCTTGAGTAGCTACTATGATCCTCCCCTTCTCTTATGTAGCCCTCAGGCACTTTGTGACTGTATTTATTTTAGTTGATAAGCGAACCACAGACCTCTTAGGTTTGATCAAATCACTAAAATAGGATATTATATATTAGTATAACTTTGCTTAATTTATATTACATTACCGTAGAACGGCCAGCAAACCGTTCTATATTTTTAAGAATTGTGTTAATAAAACCTGCTTATAAGCTTCATTAGATCCGTCAAATTAATATTTTTTCTGATAAAACTCTTTGGACCTCTGGCTCTGGCTGGTTTCCGATATTTATATTTATCTTTCCACGCGGCCTGCTACAATCCTAGCAATATTCGGTTGGTACTGTTGGCAGCACTGGGTAGTAGGAATGTGGTATTTTCCATCATTGCTGCTGTCGATTTAGAATAATTTTAAAAGTTTATCGTTTTGTTGGGGAATATTCTCTAGTATTTCATGAACAATTTACTTTCAGCTCATTAATTGTGGCTCCCCTTCGTTTTACAACCATAATAAACGAGAACTAAGTCGTTTATTATCTTAGAATTATTATTCCTCGTATCGAATTGTTAGTTTCGTTAGGCATTTTCTCCGCCCTACAATTTTTTTCCCTTTAAACTCGTGGTAGTGGAAAGGCGAATTGACTGAAACCGATGTTCTCGTTAATTTCGTTCTTCTAGAAATACCCGTTGGTGGTAAAGGAAGGTTTTTGTTTTAGTGCAGTCATAGTGACCCAGCTTTTAGCATTGAATTTTATAATACCCATCTTGGGGGATATTGTGTTGAGTCTATTTTGTGTGTTTACACAACCGATTTATCGGGATTTGAATATTGCACTAGAAAGCATTTTTCTGGAATTAATTTTTTTCTATTGCTTGTGAAGCACGTGGACGCCATGATGCTAATGGCTTTTTCCATTATTTCCAGAGGCTTCCGAGTTCTTCTTACTAAACCGAGACCGTCGACTCTCTAGCCACCCTCCGTCAAAAGCGAGGTAATTATTGCTACAGTTTTTTGTCTAATTTAACGATTCAATTGCTTTATCTGTGTTAAACCTTTTTTGTACATTGCCCAGCATTTGCTTTCCATTTCATGTGTTATCTTATCCATTCCATTTTATCAGATCTGAATTTTTATTTTAATGTGACTTTAGTTCTGATCATATGGGGAAGTTTATATTTTCTTTTAGGAGTAATTCATGATTATCTCTTTTTTTATATTCAAGTTGTTTGTACCTTCTGCATTTCTTTTATTTGCTGATGGTCATTGAAAGTCCATTGATAATTTTTGGGGGGGATTTGTTTTATAAAGAAAATATATTTATGCAAGGGGGGGCTATAGATTTTTCCATTAAAATAAGGGGGTGTTGTCTAATTTGTATTGGGTTATTACATGGTCCTATCTCCGGGCCAGTCTTATCTCCGGACTACACTACAACCAATCCTATCTCCGGGCTAACTTTAACGCCGAGTCCTCTGCTAGTTCTACCCTCGGTGCCAGTGCCATAGCAGTGCCTACAAGTGTCCACCAGAGTTCGACGACCGGATCTAAGGGGTATCGTACAGAAGCTGTAGTTTATTTATTCATTTATTTTTCTGGCCGATTATTAATATCTAAATATAAATCTAGTCTTGACAGCCAAGCTTTAAGATAGATTAGTTTTACTTATTCATTTATTTTAATTTTCCTCTTTTTAATATAAATCCAGCACTGACAGCCGATCTTTAAGATATTTTTCGATAATTTAATTCGTTTTATTCGTTCATTGGGTCAACTGATATAATTGTTGTGGCCGTTTATCACTGCATTTTTAATTGGTGCAGCTACTAGCGCAGACATATGTAATAAGCTTAGGTAAACCAAAGTGATCACTGCGGATTGTAGTGTTTAGAGCGTTTAGGTATAAGGCATACAATACCGAGTGTTAACAACAGAATTGGTCTCCGTACAATCACCATATTGTACCACTATTATTAATTACTTTAATAATCATTTGACATTCCTTTGCGATTAAATAGCCAAAAGTTTTACTGTAGGATTGTTGCTGTGTTAAAAAAAAAGAACTTAGTAGCAAATAGATTGCTCCTTAAACTTTTAGATTGTGTTTTCTTTTTAAGTTAAGACTGAGTTCCTTTGCTTGATAAGCATGCCTAGCAACCCCGTACAACACCAGCGGAGCTTTTCCAGTTTAGTTGGGAAGAACTGGTGGCGCTCCACTACCGGGGCCGGGCTTTGCAAACAAAACGTGTTGCAAACTGATGTAATTATTATTATGATAAGTGTAGTCGCTAGTCGCTAAGATTTAAGGTGAAAATAATAGTGAATGTAATAATATTGGCGAAATAAAAACAAATTAGAAAAAGTGTTGTTTACAGATTAGAAGTCGGATAACCTACGGATTGTGTTAATTGTTGTGAAGAAAGATGAAAAAGGCGATTCTCGGCGAGTTGAATCACAGAGGATTCTTCTTTTTCTTTGTGTGTGGCGGCGTCACAAAAAAGCTCTAACAATTGGCGGGCTTTTTTGCTATACTTGATATTTATCAATTTTTGAAGTTACGATAAGTGCGTGTGCCGATTATTATTGTAGGAATTTTGGTGTATTATAACTGTTTTTATTGGTGTGTAAAATACGTTTTTCTAGTGATTGCTTATGGAGATAAGCAGAAGTCACGATTCAGAACTTGATTACGAGCCTATTTTAGCGAAGGTGAGCAAGGCGAAGGCGAATCGGCGATGGAAGACGAAACAGTCTCCATGGTGCATAAGGTGTTGAAAGACCAGTATCCAGCAGATTGTGGCGGCCGAAATGGCAAAGGCAACAAAGCAAAAAGCGACCGTTGGTACTAGCGGTATCTAGGGCAAGAGGAAATGCGAAAAATCAGGTGAGAGCATTCCTCAGGTTAGTATTGTAATGTCATTGTCAGTTTTAAAAACATGCTTGTAGCGGAAGGGCGGAGTCCGCTTGCAGTTCGGGCTGTATGCAAGGGCAGGCGGCGACAATATTAACCCTCCTGATAGCCAGGACTGTAAAGTAGTCAGCTAGTTGAACAAAATTGATCAGTTGGGCGATATTCATCGATGGTCGAACTATGGGAGAGCCTGTTTTGTACGGGCGAAATTGCAAAGGGGCTGGTTTAATCGGGTCGATAAATATGACCCCTGATGGGATGACTGGAAGGTTGCTCTTAGGATGGCGTTTTTTAGGGTGCATGATTTTGCTCAGCTGCTCAAGGAAATGATGGCGAGGGATAAATTGGATGGCGAAACAATAACCCATTATTTTGATGATAAAATGGCGTTGATCGAATGGTGTGAGCATTCACGCACAAAGGCTTTTTCGTGCCTGATTGACGGCGAATGCGAGGGCATTTAGTTGCTCCTCCCCTGGCGACTTGTATACTGGCTTTATTTCCTCTTTTGACAGGTATCCGCGTCCATCAAACGGTATCGTGGAATTGAAGGGCTGAGGAAGTCCATAATCATACACTGGCGAATTCGATGAAGACTTTGCGGTCTTTTGACGTGGTTCTCAAGAGGCGTTTGGCGAATTTGGGTACCCAAGGCGTATTTTTACCGACCGTAGGCTGGCGTTTACAAGCAAGGCGTTCGCTGACTTTTTGGCGAGACGAGGTGTAAAACACATATTGAATGCGATTGTTATACCAAGCGCAAATGGTCAAGTTGTTACAACAAGGGCAAATGGTCAAGTTGAAAGGCAGAATCGCACTTAGCTAAATGTAATACCTAATAAGTGCAACATCTGAGGTTTATTGATATGAAGGATTAATTGATATTACGTGCGGCCTTAATCATACCACAAATCAAAACAGGCTGATGTTACACATGATGATGGCGTGCTTGCGAGTGTGACTGGCGAGGTGCAAATGGCGCATGCTCCGTTAGCGGAAGGTGAGACCTATGGCGATTTAAGGTCCAAACTTCTTTTGAGACGATAAAAGGCGAGTGAGTCATGAAGTGATAATTACATCACTTATGATGAGAGTATTCGGTTTAAGGCGAGGATGTTAGTGGCTGTAATAATAAAGGCGAAATAAAACCAAATCTGAAAACAGTATTGTTTATAATTGTTTGTGTTTATTGTAATGTCAATATAAATTTTAAAAAATTGTCAAGAAACTATTCGAAATAGATCTAATTGAAAGTGAGGATGAGTTATTACCATTAACACCACCTGAGATAAGAGTTCTGGCGCGAGATGAGGAATTGAATCCATTACCGGATGACAAGAGCTGTATATGAACTCACATACAGCAGATTTGTGGGATACAAACAGTAGGAAAATGTAGGATCTTTCTCTGAAAATATATCGATTGTCTATTTTTCCGATCTTTCAAAGAAAATGAAACCTAAATGATGTTGAAAGCTACCCTGAACATTAAAAATAACACTGATTTGGCAAAATATCTGAATTTACGAGCTTTTTTGAAACGGCATCGGCAGTCAGATAGTTTCCATGCAAGAAAATCCCCAGTTTTTCAAAGAGAAGAAATCGAGAAATGTTTATCAGAGGCTTCATATGAACTGTATTTGAGAACGAAGGTAGAAATGTACATAATAATTGCTAATTATGATACCAAATACTAAGACCAAATAAATGATCAAGATCTTTTGTAGTGATGGAATATATAAGCGTTGACAGAAAGTGTGCAGCATCCAGACCCTCGAATTTAAATAATTGGCGTTTTTTTTTATAAGTATGCGACCGGTAAAGCAGATCATTTATTGGCAGTCACAAGTCACACAGTTCGGTAAAATGCAGGAAGAGATTTCTACTTTTCTGGAACTAGCCCATGCCAAAGAGTACACTGGACACTGCTTTCGTAGAACTTCGGCCACGTTGCTGGTGAATTCTGGCGGAGACATAACAATGTTGAAGCAACATGGGGTATGAAATCTTCCGTGGTCGCGTAGATTCGATTTTTACTACTGTAGGTGGGTAACCCCCAAGCCCACGCTCATGTGTGCTACGAAACTCGGGTTTGGGTGGGAAATAAGGCTGCAAGGACTCTACGCACCGATGTGCATACAGGGAACTGGATTAGGTGTGAAACAAAGTCTGTCGAACTGATGATTCGTTTGCGTATTTATATAATAAAATGTGCTGATTGTTGCAGGTTTAAGGTTTATAATCGTTTGCGTTGACTGGACATAGAAACAATAGCGGATGCAACTCACATTTAATGGCTAGTACGACACTCGCATTCGTTACGACACTCACCTAAGGCTCGTATCGTAACTCGCATGACATTGTCAATTACCAGTTTGATTAAAATTATTACCTGGATCGTTGCATAGTAACGAAATATATCTGCTGAGGACTAGGCAGTAAAAATACACCTTTTAAGCCTGTCAAAGTTTCTTTTAATGTCATTTGGAGAAAAATCATATGTATTACTGGTCGTGTGGTTTTAAAAATAGCATTGCTTACACAATAGAAATTACTTCCCAAATGGGTTAGTTTGGGTTAGAGACAACTGGACATATTACATTATGTAAGATGTCCAGTTTTCTCTTATCACAAAATAGTGGCCCACTTAGCCCTGACCAAGTTGATGGGTTCATCATCAATGAAATAATTTTGGATTGCTTGTCGATAAGGCGTCTGAAATACAAAAAAAACGGTCCTCATGTATAAAGGAAATATTAAGTAAGAGCCTGCATTTAATTTACTTACTCATACGTTTTAACCCACATGCGGTCATCAAAAATACATTACCGATTTCCCAATGCAGAATATTAAAACTTGCTATTAACTTCCGCAAGAAGCCGCAGGTGAATAGCTTCACCCCGATATCCTAAAAGCTGCTCTCTCGTTATCAACTTCACATTAGTGTCACGTGACTGCCATATAGAGTAAATTAGGGGGAAAAGCGGTCTGTTCTCATGGGAACGGTTTGTAGGTCAGGAGCAACAGAGACATGTTCAGCTTTTACAGAATTACAAATGAGTTTAGATGCTGTGAGGCTAAATTGTCAGGATTTTAATGGGTTTTTGCAATAAACTTGCAGATCGTAAGACAGAACTTGACACAATGAAATATTTGAAGAAGAACGCGCAGTGGAAAAATATTTCAGTCAAGAGTCGCATAGTTTTAAGAGGGAAGAAATCTGACGATTACGGTACTAATTACTTACTAATAATCGTTTGCAAGGCCAACTGTTTTAAAATTTTAGTGTCCATAATTTCCAATCGATTTTTATAAGTAACTGCTACACTATGTATTACTATATATTTTTTACTTTATTACAGAAAGCTATAAATACTTGTTTTTTTTTTAGAATAATGCCAAAAATTTCATAATTTGTTTTATGAATGATTTTAGCATTTTTCTTTTGCCCAAAAAATTTATGTTATTTATTCGTTTTAATTAAGTCGGTTATAAATGATTCAAAATTAGGAACAAATATTTAGTTGATTTTTTTTCTTATTTATTTGTTGTTATAATTCAAAGTTGATGCTCGTCGTTCGTGTGCTTAACCCTAGAACGGTATTGTATCATGACAATTATGGTTATCAACATGTAACAGTCGAATTTTGCCACTATAAAAAAAATACATTTTATATGCTGCATTTGGCAACAAAAATTGTTGTAAGGATTATAAATTCGTTTATTTGATTTGTTGTCAATAAGTTTAATGGACTTCCCGTTGCAGCATTTATTAATATTAATTAATTATATGTACATACATGCGATTAATATATAATATGTATTAGCTTTTATAACACTGTTGTGGCCTTTAATGGCTATTCTGATCATTCTTTTTCTTATGCTGTCCTCCAGCACTTTGTGACTATATTTATTTGGGTGGATAACCTGTTGCCTTATTAGGTTTGATCAAATAAATAAAATAAGTTATTATGTTATTAGTTTAACTTTACTTATTTATATTACAATAATTATGTTTACTTGCAGTTCTGTATTTTTAATAACTTTGTTAATAACCTACCTTTGATCCTCGTTAGATCAGTTAAATTTATATAGGTACTAATTTCGGTTTGAATATTTCACTTCTAATCTCAGACTGATATGGCTTTAACTTGTTGGGGTCACTGATTTGCTTTGAGATACTGCTGCTGCTTTTTTATTTACCTCTTAATTCGAGAGTAATTGTTACTTATTACATTTTTCTTCCAGTTCAATAGTAAAAACTAGTACCTGTTTCTTATTTTCTTCTAAGACTTGTTGATCTCTGCATAGATTACTCATTGTTGTTTCTTATCTTAGTCCTTCAGGGATTTAGGGCGTATCCCTCACATATTTTCCTCGTGGTTTTTCTCATATTTTTCTTTAATTTTCATTCAGTCGCCAATGTTTCTGTTCCTTTCCTATGCTTTAGTGGATTTAGAGGTTATATTGTAGTTCCATCTTCTTACCTACAGTTAAGGACTTTGGTATTTGCGATTTATAGTTTATATTTATCTTTTCGAGTAGCATGTTGTAAGTTTTGTAATATTCGATTGGTCGCCTTGAATATTAGTAAAGGGCTATTTTCACTTAATTATTGCTGTCGATTGGGATGTTTAAAGGTTTATTATTTCGTTTAGGAATATTTCCTATTATTTATTGAAAAATTTAATTTTCTTATTTATTATCTTAGAAGTATTCCTCGTATCGACTATTTCTTCATTTCGACCAGTCTTCTCGGCACTACCATTTTTTTCTGATTTCGTGGAAGTGGCAAAGGCAAATTGATGGAAACCGATGATTTCGTTCTTCTAGAAATACCTACTGGGAAGAGAGGAAGCGTTTTGCTGTAGTGCAGTCCTAGGTGACTCAACCGTTTTGTATTGTGTTTAATACTACCCTTCTAGGGGATCTGTGATTGAGTCCCAAATTAGTGCCAGCACTAAATCGCCATGGCGCTAAAGCTTATTTTCTATTATTTCTAGAGGCTTTCCGAGCTCACCTTATAAAACCGAGGCAGTTGATCTTCCAGGCCACCATTCAACTCGAGTGAGGTAAATTTTGCTAAAGTTTTTTTTATCTAATTTAATGATTTAATTGCTTTTATCTGTGTTGTTTTCTTTTTACATCGATCACAAGCTGCATTGCATTCTATAGGATATTTTAACCTTTTCCTCATATCTGAACTTTTTTCTTAATGTAACTTTAGTTTCGATCATATGGGGAAGTTTATATTATTTAGGGGTGGTTCACACGTATTTCTTTTTGTATTTGCACCTTTTGTATTTCTTTTATTTGCTGATGGTTACTGAAAATCCATTGATAATTTTTGGGGTGATTTGTTTTATAAAAAACATACATATGCAAGGGGGGCTATAATTTCTTCGTAAAAGTAAGAGGCTTAATCTAATTATTATTGGGTTATCACAGGGTTTCACTACCGGGGCCAGGAGTCAGTACCGGATTTTTGCTACCGGGGCCACAGGCCATTACACGTTGAGCTTTCATCCCAACTGCTGAACTTTCAACCATTTCAGCAGCAGACCTTCGAGCCGATCTAACGTGGTATCGTTCCCATTATTTTTTTTATTATCTCATCATTGTAGGTCGAGCTCTAAGATAGCTCTTATTAATTTCTTTGCTTTTATTACTATTTTTATTCTTGATTGCTATTATTTTTACTGCATTCATTATTGGTGCGGCTACTAATTGATGCATTTGGATTTACATATCTGTATTAATTTTAAGTAAACCAAAGTGATCACTTCGGATAGTAGTGCTAGTAGAGTTCTTAGGTGTAAGGTATACAATACCGAGTTTACCAACAGAATTTGTACCATCATCATTAATTACTTAATAATTGTTTGTGGTCATTCCTTTGTTTTAAAATTACACTGTAACCTACACTAGAAGCCAATAGATCGAACCGTATACGTGATACGGGTGGCCCGCGTTCGATTCCCGTCGGTGTTAAGGAAGAAGTTTCTCTTCTAGCATACACTGACAACAGCCCGCATTCACATTTGGCGCCCGCCCTAACAGGAATGCATCCGTAGTGATCTTGAGTCGTCACAGTGGGTGTAGTGGGAGAAAATACACTGTCGAGTGTGAAATAGTGGCTATCGATTTATATTTTTGTTTTTTTTTTTTGGGTAAGACCACTTTGGGCGTTTTGGATGATAAGCCATACATTTAACAAATTATATATCCCGCCCTGATTTCGTTAGCGCTTTATTTACCAGACAATTAGACATTTCTCTCTCTCTCTCTCTCTCTCTCCCCTCTCTTTCTGTCTCTCTTATGGAATCGACAAAGAAGTATTCATCTCTATCACGTGTATTGTGTTACACGCCACTTTTTTTTATAGATTGCGTTACATTTAGAGAACGTTTTCCAAATATCCAGTGCTAAAATTGGACTATCCTATATGTCACATGAGCAAGGAGCTAAATATTGATAAATGATAAAAATTTCTAAAATATTTTAAGGCTCCAGTGTAGCAAAAATGCCTGCTCCTTCAAAATTCTCAATGGGAACTAAAAATATAGATATTTATTTTAGATTGGTTACAATATGTAGTAATACATAAAGGTTATTTAAAGATAAATATCTAAAAAAAAAAACAGAAAATACAATACATTACCAACGATGACACATATTATGTAATACTCGCGTCGCTCTAAAGGCATATTAAAGGTGATATTATTCATCATATCACCGGAAGATTCGCTATTTAATCCAAACTACATTATCTACTCAGTGTCGTTTGGCATGCTTCACTTACGCATCGCATGCAAAAAGAAGTCTCATGACTAATAAAATTCTTTATAAAATTAAATTATCCACGTACTTTGGTAAATAAGATGATCTGCAGCGTCCTTTTGCGTCGCATTTTGTCACGTGCCCGCTTGTCTGGCTGCATTCCAACGATGTACCTCGACAATATCGCCGCTCGGAAAAGATAGTAGAAAGTAAGACAAGCCATTAGACAGCTTGGTATTACTAGGCCGTAGATAAAGGCATTCTTATCGAGGAACCTGTAATAAAGAAAATGTTATAAGTAAAATGAATATGAGAAATAAATTTTAATAAACTTTACGCACTGTTTTTAGTGTATAGAGTTCCAGTGGTCAAAAACTTAATGAGAAAACATTAACAATGTCTATTGGTCAGAAACCTCATAAGATTATATTACACCCGATTACTAAGGCGCACATGCTATCTCGATTGAGGTATATTTATGAATTGTTTATAGGTCTTTGTTCACTGTTTTATAAATATATTTTTTCTTAAGAGTTTGTGTTGTGTTCCATATATAGTTAGTTTTTCACTTAAAGTTTCACTTAAAGTTTGCAGTTGAACTAGTGACTTCTACTTTGAAAATTATCTCTCTTAGACCTTTATCAAATCTCTCGTAGATTCGACTTGTACTAGTGTGGATAGGCAACCTCCGAGTTCACGAACATGTGCTCAAAGCGAGACTCAGATTAGGGTAAGGAACTTATGATAGAGTAGGACCCAACGCGTATAATGTGTCCTGCCCAGGAGCTGTCTTTTAGGTGAGACACAAAGTCTAATAAACTGAGGGTTCGCTAGATTATTTATATCATAAAATATGCTGAGCGTTGCATGTTTAAGGTTGATAATCGCTCGCGTTGCCTGCTCAAATTGTTTATAGTTTGCCTTTAATGTTTATATAATAATTTCCAAGTCCAAGTTCAAACTTAGGACAGGGTGATATTTATTTTGTAGTTTATGCATTTTAGTAGTTCACTCGTTCCCCCGCCCCCTAAACGTTGGTCTCCAACGTTAACGTTGTACGCTTTGGGTTCTACCCTATCATAAATTCCTTACCCTAATCTCAGTCTCGCTTTGAGCACATGTTCGTGAACTCGGAGGTTGCGTATCCACAGTAGTACAAGTCGAGTCTACGAGAGATTTGTTAAAGTTCTGAGAAAGATAATTTTCAAAGTAGAAGTCAGTAGTTCAAGTGCAAACTTTAAGTGAAACTTTAAGTGAAAAACTAACTATAAATGGAACACAACACAAACTCTTAAGAAAAAATATTTTGCGGTCCCGATTTCACACGACGCGCCGCGAAGTTGGCCGAATATATCAGAATTACTCATATCTTTACGATCCACTGGATTGCTTCCAATGGTCTAGTAGTGCAGTGGTGAGATATTGTGCTTGTGTGGGTTCGATTCCCGTCAGTGGCGTTTTTTTTTTAATTTAGGTTAGCTTGGATTAGTTTTATTTGGTTGCGCCTCCGGAGCCAGCGAAGCGAGCGGAGGGTCATGCGTGAAGTGAAATATAATAATACTTTTGACTCTAGGATTAAAAAAACCTATTTTATCAAGATATTTAGGACAGTTAATGCAAAAATTGTAAATTTACTTCGTCAATTTGTTTTACAAAAATTTTCAAATTGCGCCCCAAGTCACAAGGACCAAACCATAGTACCAAACTGTCTAGATGCCCGCCAGCCAAAATATCAGGGCTGTCTCTAGACGCGAGTATTGCGAAGTGTGGCCGCCAATTTTTTCTCCCCTCTTGGAATATCGATTAATAGTGGCGGTGGCAATAGTTAGTATTCTGTTAAGTTTGGGTGTTAGGTGTTTTGTGATCTCGAAGAGTTTACTGTTTTGTTACCTTGTTTCATTGTTACTATTTTTTAAAATTAACAAATATACTCGCGGAAAGTATGTCCGTAGCCAAACGAGAGAAGTGATAGCAAATGTTTAATAGGTAGGAATAATAATATCATATAATTATAGTTTTTCAGAAACTGAGTCCGAAAATAAACAAAGAAACAGATTATTATGTAACGTAATAAAAATATTGTGACTAATTGACTAAAAAATAATTAAAAGTGTGAAGCAAGTCTCGTATTTTAAAAGCTTCACCTGTCCCGGTGGATTATTTGTATCGAACGTTCGAAATTCTGACTTTTTTCTTGTTCTCAAGATGGCGCCGGATGTGGATGCGTTGCCAGAGTCGGAGTATAGGAAAGTAATGTTGAAAAAACTGAAGTGAAGTGTTTAAACTGTAAAGTGAATTATCATCAATAATGTGCCCTTAGGATAACAGGGCTACAAGTGGCCAGTCGCAGTAGAGGCCTTATGTGTCCTGGATGCGTAAAAACAAGCGAGAACGAAGTAAACAAAACAGTGAGTGAGAAGGAAATTGATTTATTAAAGAAACAAATCGCTGAGCTGGAGAAAAAAAACTCTTGCAGGAAATTTTTTAAAAGTCTGCGAAAGAATGGAGTTTGTAGAAAAACATATTAGAAACAATGGCCAGCTTCGAAAAAAAACATGCAGCTGCAAAAATGTCCCTTTATTCTCAGCAACAACAAAAACAGCCGATGCTGAGATACCAGATTTGTCAACTGAAGTTCTTGTAGTAACTACATTACCGCCAGTAAATCTCGAAAGAACGATCCGGGTCCAGCCCGAGTAGCTCGGAGTAGAATGAAGAGCACAGAGAACAAAAACCAAGTTACTAAATCGACCGGCTCTGATGCTGCCGCCGAAATTATAAATAAAGAAAATCTGACAGGGTTAACTATAAATGCTGAACTCGCACCGATTCAAGATGGAGTAGCACAAGGTGACCAGTGCAATCTAAACGGAAACGGAATTGATTTGCCTAAGCTCAATGACGATACCCAAAAATAGACTTTTTTAAAATTACTGATTCTATGTACAATCATATTTTACTTGGAAAAGCCTACGTCAGGGGGAGAACGGCAATTTTAGTTAGAAATATTTTAAATGTTGTGCCCATACCTGAAATTGTAAGTATGTCTATTGAGGTCCACTGCGAATTTGCAGCAGTTTTACTGACATGTTTTAATTGTATAACTATTGTGACAGTATACAGGGATCCAGTTGGCAAAGACTTTCAAAGTCTGGTAAGAGATCAAATCACATTTTGAGGCGGATATCATGTTTGCGGAGTGTCAGTATGGCTTCAGGAGTGGCCGGTCAACGGTGTTGGCTTTGGTGGATCTGCTGGGCACTTTGGAGGGGGCCTTTGAGGAGGGGCATTAAGTCCGAGCGACATGTCGAAGATATTCGACTGCGTCGGGTTACTGCTGGCTAAACTAAAGCATTATGGTTTTGATGAGGATGGATACCTTACAGGGAGAATTCAAAAATCGTATTATGGTGGTAAGCTCTCTGGGAAGAGAGAGATATGTCATGGCTTACCCCATGGTACTGTGCTTGGTCCTACATTATTCCTTATATATTATATAAATTATATTTTAGCGGCATCCCCGAATCTTGCTTTGTGGTTGTTTGCGGATGATAGCACACTTGTTGAAACTGGTCACATGATCGGGGAGGTGTCACTGTCACTGAGTCATAACTTTTAAGTGGTTGGTGAGTGGTTTGTTGTCAACAGAATATGCTTGAATACTTCCAAAACATTGACAATGTTCTTTGGGTTGAGGGAACTGCCTACGGGGAACGCTGACTCGTCAATGTTTTTGGGCATAAATCTGGACCCGGGGCTGACATTTGAAAAGTACATAGATTGCATGTCTAAAAAATTGTCAAAATATTATTTTCTACTAAGAAATCTAAAGAAGGTATTGCCAGACCAAGCTTTGTTGCAAACCTTCCATTCAATATTTCAGGCGACAGCAACATATGATGTCTTCTTGGTTTGGGGTCACTCAGCTGGTGCAAGTAAAATCTTTGGAATGCAGGGGAAAGCTGTACGGATATTGGCGGGCTTGTGTTTCCGAGATGATGTCAGACAATCTTTTATCGATATATTCACTGTTCCTTCTGGATACATATACGAATGTATGTTTTATGCACATAAAACACCAATTCTTATAGTACAAATGAAACTTACCATCACTACCCAACAAGACATGGCTTTGACATTAGGATAGAATATCTGAGATTAAGAAGATCGCGATTCTTAGTGAATTATTACCCACCAACAAACTTCCTCCCAAAGTGAGGCAGCTGCCAGTGTTCAAGTTCCAGGGAGTGTTTAGAACCTTTTTGGTGGGAAGAGCATTTTATACAAGTGACAAATTTTTAAACTATGTATATGAAATATTTTATGAACTGAAGAAAGTGCATAGTTTTAATCAAAAAAATTTATCATCCTTTATCGTTAATTGTCTTAGTGAAATTAATTTTAATTTTAATATATGTGTAATTCTAGTGAATATGTCTAGGGACTTTGTCACTCTAGACGTACTCTTGACACTCCTCTTGACGTAAGGAATAATTACCTTTGTAATTAATTACTGTAATATATTTATTTTATCTTATGTTATCTCAATAAACGCAAAATTTATTTAATTATTTGTTAAAAATATCGTACTGTATGACAATGGGCTAAATGATAATAAAACTCGTTAGTTACATTTCGAAGGATTTTTCAGAGAAGCTTCTTCAAGAATTCGATGCTGCTGATCTTCTAAATCTTCAAGTTTAGTGACGTAAACCTTGTTTTCATAAGATCGCAAAAGAAATAATTTAAGGACGATAGGTCTGGTGATCTGGCAGGCCATTCTACAGCTCCTCTTCTTTCTATCCACCGGTAAGGCAACGTATTGTTTAAACATTTTTCTATAGGTAATCTGAAATGAGGCGGTGCTCCATTTTATTGAAACCAAATGTTTTGGTAATTTGGTCCTACAACATTTTGAATTGCAGGAACTATTTGATATTGTAGCATGTGCAAATAAGTTTCAGCTGTTAAATTACCCATAATAAAAAATTTACCTATTAAATTATTGCCAACAATGTCAGCCCACATATCATCTTTTTGCGGATGTTGCGTGTGAGATTTAGGAATCCAATTTGGATTTTTGTCTTAACAGAATCTACAGTTGTGGCGATTAAATGTCCATATAACATAAAAGCAGCCTCGTTGGAAAAAACGACAGGTTGGAAAAAAATGTAATTTTCTACAAATTTTTACATCGTTATGTCACAAAATTAATTTTTGCGAGCGAAATCATCTTCTAATAACTTTTGAACTAATGTAACTTCGTTTGGATAAAATTTGATATATCTGAAAATATTTTTAACAGATTTAAAGCAAATATCTACCCCATATGCAGTTTTTCTTAGAAAAATATTTGGATTTTCAATGAAACATTTCCAAACTTTTATCGCCGTTGGTTGGTGCTTTGGGTCATCCTGATTTGTTCCGGTCCTTGCAATTTCTTATCTCTATGAATAGGTCTAATTACAGTAGGCTTAGATCTATATTTGAGCTCGATTTGGAGAAGATTCATTAAATATTTGACGAGTTTCCTCGTAAGTCATTTCACGGTCTCCAAAACCCTTCATTAAAAGGATTGTCATTCGTTTTGCTTTGGTAAGAGGCATTTTGCAGGAAAATGTCAAAATATACCTGTACTAGTAATTCTAAATTAAAATTGAAATTTTGTTTAGTTTTAAAAAGCCAATATTTTCTAAACAGGTGGATTTAGGTATAGGGAATGATACATGAACTTTGTGTAGGATGTTAACAGCAAATACAAACTGAAATAAGAAAAATAATACTTTGATTCCCTAGGACTCTTTGAGAAGCCCTGTATACTTCAATTTATTTTTAGACTGTAGAGTTTTGAGAGCTCTAAAAATTTGATAAAAACTTTTTTTTCTACCAGTTCCTGTTTAGAAAATAACTGCCTGTTTCGGAGCACACTGCATAAGGTGTGAACAGGACAATTTGTTTTAATACTATTTTGCTTGCTAAAATTTTTATAACCTTAAAAATAAAAACAAACCTTTTTGATAATTGGGAAAAACCATCGAGCAAACCCAGCAAACTCTAATAGATGCAAACATTTATCTTAGTGACAGGACTAAATGATAAATATACGCAACAATGCCAGTTAGTGTCTACTATTAATTTTAAATCTCCAACGGAAGTTCGTAGATTTATGAAACACAGATAACTGCTTACATTGCCATTTTGCAAAAGTTATACTTTTCCCGCAAAGCAGCAAGTTCAGCTGATATATCATTTTGCCTGACAGTCTTGATTAAATATCTATGCTCCTTTAATTGAATAGAGTTACTCGAGCTTTACCAATTTTTTATGAGAAAGCTAAAAATTTTCAAGTTTATCATTGCATTTTAAATAAGGTAATTGGAATATGTAGAAAATTCGGTATATCACATTCGTCAGCCTCAATTTATAATAATTTGCAGTAAATCTTGAGAGATGAATAGAGCACTTATTTAGGTAATACTATTGTAATATGTCGCACACAAAATAGGTTTTTATGGCAGTGTCACGCACACGGTTTTCTGATGTAAATTGGGAGACAAGGGTACTGTCATCTGTAAAATTGTAAACCGGATTATTGGATTGGTCAGCAGGCCATTAATATAGATCAGGAAAACTGGTGAAAGTAGTGCGTCCTAAGGCACTCCTGTATTAATGGTGAATATGTCTGAGATGTGTCCATCAACTGCTGCTTACTTAAGGCGAAAGTCAGTCAAGATTACAGTTACGGTCATTACCATTTTGAACGGATAATAATAAGGGACTCAGTTGCTTAAAACATCAATCATTTGTGGTAGATTTTCTCCATCTTGACTGGTACTAGTATATATTTTTGATTTATTTAAACCTTTTGTTTTGATAACATTTCCATAACTTCTAGCATCGTCAGTTCCTCAAGTAATTGTGATGAATCGTGAAGTTCCAAGAACACTCTAGCAATGAAGTCTATTCGACTGACTCGAAAATTCATATCCTGAGGTCTATTGCATCTCAGCCTACAGAGAAACGCTGTGAGAGCGATGCTGGGCATGAATTTCAGAAAATACTTTAGGCCTTTAATTAGGAGAACGCTGAGTATCAGTATATTTTGGTTAGGTGTATTGTCAGGTTCGCAGCTATGATACCAAGAATAAGTGTAATTTGATGCCAAAGTAAGCTCAAATAGGTAGGTGGCAGAAAGACCCTGGGTATATAAGAGTAGTATCAGTATCAGTAACAGAAGGAGTGGCCCCTAGCGGGTCCTGCACTTAGGTCACCAATTGGGCCCGTTGTATCCCCAGCCCGTATTAGAGAACCTCTAGGATGCCGGTCGTCCTGAAGAAAGCCCGCATCTTCTTCAGACTAACACAACGCACTGAATCTTGCTCAATTGGCGTCGCGCCAATTGAGCAATCTCCTCGTCCTCCATGCACCATCTACACTCCCCTCCTCTGCAATTCTCAGCAGAGGCAGGTGCCGTCTAAGCCTACAGTGCCCTGTGCAGAATTCTACCAGGGCCCTGCACTCCTTCCTAGGTAGGCACAACAGCCCCCTGGCGAGACTCTTCGCTGGCCCATGTATCATGCGCCTCGTCTGTCTCATCCTCGGAGCCGTCCGCCATACTTCGTCCGCCCGACCCTCCGTCCAGGCCTCTAAAGCTTTTTCGCGAACACTCTGGGCGATCCCCACACAGGGATCAGGCCCCAAGTATCTGCGTGCGGAGCCTTCTCTGGCTAAGGCATCAGCGGCGTCGTTTCCCGGTACCTAGGCCAGCATAACCTTTTCAAGCTTTGCACATTTAATCAGCCAGCTTCTACACTCCCTTACCTACAAGAAGCGCGTGCGGACCTACTTCACCGCCATGAGCGCGATCTTGCGACTTCCAGACCCTCATCATGATCGCAAAAATTTTCGCTTGGAAGACCGGAGTTTGCTTGCCTAGTGGGGCGGATAATTCCCGCCACAGCAGCGCCTCACAGTACGCACCAGCTCCGGACAATGTTCTCATTCTGGACCCACCTGTGAACCAGACTGGTTCATCTCAAGATCCCTTCCTTCCCTCCATCTTACCCTCCTTCGTAGCGAAGAGGAAGTTTGGCCCCTCGTGGAAGCTTATCTCAGAGACAATCGCCACACCTGCATACCCAGGATGGCTAGGTCCCCAGACAAGCCATCACATAGGCCACAATGACCATGGCAGGAGCCATTGTCCCTCCACATCCCCCACATCAGCCAATCTCATGGCCGCTCTGGTCCCCAGGTCCTCCCCAGTGCCCTACGGCAAGCTCACGGGGCACTGAGCGCCACCGCGGTCTTGAGCCGAATGTGTTGCTGAAGGGCCATGCATGTAAAAACAAAATTGATTTGATGCATGGCAGTTACCGAAGAGAGTTTAAAAAAAGTTAAAGATCCCATAGATCTGTAGCGGGCGAGGAAGATATATATACACCACATTTAAGGTATTTCAAGCATTTACTATTTTTAAAAGATCAAGAAACGCCGCGAAAAAGCATTTCCAGCAAATATGAGTTTTTTACTATTTTAACAATTTTATGTTAAAAAACTTGGCCTAATAACAATTATTTGCAAGTAAAAAAGCGCCCTTTTATGTCTCGTTTCTTTAATATTTGCATGTTTCAATGGATTATGGGTGGACTGAGCCATTTATAAACAACTACCTAGAAGTTTGATTCAATCTGTTAATATACTGATGGCCATGTTATTAAAACAATGTAATAATAACACTGGTCGACAAAGTATTTCTTTTTGTCCGTTAAATTAATATTTAGAATGACCGTTCCTTATAGAATTTCTAGCACTGATTCCAAATTTACGTAGCATTTGTTTGTAACGGGTAAGGCTTCCTTTTGTAATAAAAAATTTAAAATTCATTCCAACTGTTGTGAAATAATTAATTTTACTGAACTTACTAACATGTATTAATCTGTAAAATCTAAATCAGATGGTACCTACTTTTTAATGATTCTCTGCTGTACTTAGCTTTTGGAACATTTCTTCTTAGTGTCCAGCAATAATCTGCAAGCATATTTCGATTCCATTTTCCCTGATAACGTTTTCCATTGCTGAAATATCTTTGTGGAATGGCTCACCGTGTTCGTCGCTTACATTACCGAGATTCTCAGGAAGGAAATCTAAATATTAATGCAGAAAGTGAGCTTTAAATTTTTTAAGGAGTTCTAAAATCAGTTGTTTTCAGCTTTTCTATTGCAAGAAATTTTGTTACGACATTCGTAAAAGACTTCCATGCAGCTACTTCAAGTACATTTAGACTTTCCTCAAAGTAATTGTCCTTCATAAGCTTTATTTGTAGGTATACAAATATACCCTCTTTCATGATTACCTCACTGTTCGAAGGGAATTTGTTCTATAATTATTATTGGATACCATTACCACCTTTATCCCCTTAATAAAATTTTTCATTAATCCAAGTTTGATGTGCAAGGGAGGAAGATCTACGTGTGCAGGATTTACAAGTGGTTGAGAAATACGTTTTTTGTTCAGGTAACAGATTTTTTTAGGCCATTGCTTCTTGACATAATGGTTTTGTTCGATCTATGCAATCCCACCCACGTAGAAAACATCAAAATTTTCTATATCTAATTTGCAATAGCTTTTAAATCGCAGCATATTTTCCAAGAATACTCTTGGTATTGTATCTTCGATAGCAAAATTTTCATGTTGTTCATATGGGCTGCATAGGCAAGATGAATCCAATGTTTTTCATTTCTACTATGAAGAAGCACGGCTTTTAAATTGATTTTAGAGGAATCTATAATCAACCTCCATTCCTTAGGAGCATGATGGTCTCTTAACTTTCTCAGTAATGAATCAACATCAATCAGTACAATATAATAATTTGCCTTCTGCGGCGAACAAGCATTTAAGGCCTTGTTTCCTTCGACGATTAAAAGAAATTTTAGTTTCCCTGTGAAGGAAATTCCAGCCATTTAATCTGAACGCCAACAATTCGGCCTGTTTCTTTGACAAGTTGAGATCTCGAACTAGATCAATCAGTTCAGCTTGATTGATCCTATGAGGTGATGTAGACGTTCTTTAGCCGTTCAACCAAAATTTGGATCTTCAATGTCATCTTTATCTAGGCTTACTTGCAAATCTTCATTGTCAGAGTTCTCCTCTCTCGCATAGGTCTCAACATTCCGTTAAGCCAGCCACTTAGTAATGTTATACAAGACGTGCAGCAAATATGTGAGGCCCAAGATTTTTCCTTATCAATGATTTTACATCTAAAATATAGTTTATAAGCTTTTTTTATTAAGGGAGTAATATTCCTTCATTGAGACTTTAAAGTTAGTTCATCACACACATAACAGGAATTGTTTGGATGGTTTTCATAATTTCGCGGCATTTTAAGAAAACATATTTTAGCAAATATAAATACTTGAACGGAAAGACGAGTATTTCACTATAAATTATTATAAATACCTTTCCAACTCGACATGCAGGTCTAAACTAATAAACTGAAGTGACTCGTGAATTAGCGTAGCAAAGTACATAGCGACCGCAATCCGTTTAAGAAAATGATTATCGACTAGTGTAAGTAGTCATAGCTACATTTTTGACGTCACGACATATTATATTGTGAACTTAATTATTTGGAACTCCACAAGAAGAGTGTATGCGACTTTTCTAAACGAATACGCCTCAATATTGGAAAAAAAATGATGGATCATGATTGGCAAATCGATATAGCAATATTCAGGCAATTTAAAACTGATGGCAAGAGGGATTAACACTTTAGAAACTTACGATGAAATTGGTGCCGTCATTACTGCTTGTCGAAGGAGCTCAATTTACTTTTATTTTTGGGCTAATCGACCTATGGGAATAATATTGAAAATCTGTTAAGCTGATGAATTTTTTCGATTTTAAATGTTCGTAATGAACATTGCGCAAGTTTAATTATAAGGAGCATTATCAAAGTAAATGAATAATTATAAACATTTTAGATAGAGATTTGAGATCTAATGCTTCTTAAGTTATTGAAATGCATTCGTAGTTACTTACATGCATTATATGTTATCAGCAAGTTGAGTAGGTTATATGTAAAGGTGGATTTCCACCAAACGGACTCACTTGCGACTAGTTTTGTTTTCAAAAAGAGAAATAAAAAACTTGTTTTAGTTTCGAAAATAAACTCGAAACTCGAATTCCACCAAACAGGCTCAAACTAGTCTGAGTTGCGTGTTTTGTTTTGAAATGTTTTCTGTGGTTTCCACTAGACGAACAGATTTCATCATGACTTCTCCAGACGATGTATTTATAATGGCGAGCGGGTTTTTTTTAAATCGAATCCTTTGAGCAAACGCGAAAGAAACCAAGATACTGAATGAGACCATTTTTAAGACGACGAATAGATTATGGAACCGATAAAATGATGACAGATTTGATAAATGATGACATACTATGAATAAATGGAGAAAAAGTTTGAGAGCTTGTTAAATGTACTGGGACCAAAAATTTGCAAACAGGATACAACTTACATGACACTTGTGGCTAACCTTTCCACCGTGCGAACTCTGTTTACGAAAACACAGACAAAACACCGAACTTTTGATCATTCCGCCTGCCGACGGGATGAAAACAGTCGCCGACGACACAAAGTCTCCAAAATGTTTCTTATTTTGAAAGCCCAGGTTTTGTCGAAATCGACAGAGTTGCTGTTTTGTTGTGGTTTTGTCCGTTTGGTGGAAATCCGCCTTAAGACAACTATGATTTGGATATATTCCGTATATTCACGCTTTGCTAGATGATAAAAAGACTATGATATTAGAATTTTCTTTCACTTGGGACTGTTCCCAACTGATAATCTTATTGATATTTTTATGCCGTTCAATCGTTAATCTTCAGTACTGTGGTAGGCTTATCTGGAAACCTAACCATCCTGGGTATGCCGGGTGACGCGATGGTCCCTGAGATAGGCTTCCACGAGGGGCTAAACTTCCTCTTCCCTACGAAGGAGAATTGGATGGTTCTAGTCTAGTTCATCCTGGGATGGGCTAGTCTAGTTCACAGACGGGTCCAGAATGGAAACACTGTCCGGAGCTGGTGGGTACTAGAAGGCCCTGAGGCGGGAATTATCCGCCCCACTTGGCGAGCACAGTACGGTTTTCCAAGCAGAAATTTTTGCGATTACGATGAGGCGTCTGGGAGTCGCTAAGGCTTAATGTCGGTGGCGGGAGGATTTTCTTCTCCTCCGACCGCAAGAACGTACTAAAGTAATAGTTTGTTTTACTAGCTCAGTCACCAATTTGTAAGGATAGAGCGAAAATTAATTTATTTAGTTTATTTGAGGATGTGAGTTGTCTCTTTCACTAACTATATTTTTTTATGATATTGTGGGCGCCAGAGCTCCTTGAGACAATGTAAATAAAAAATTAATATTAAGATATCAAGAATTATAAAGATAAGAACATTAAAAAAATAATTCGCGTCTAGATCGATCCTACAATAAATCAAACAAAATATTTCTAAAAACAATATATATTAATTTAACAACTAATTTACAAGATGATGAGGTTTAAAAAAAATATTAAAATCTATATAACCAGATGTAAATACAACTTATGAAGTTTTGGCTTTTGGAATAAATTGACTAGCAATGTAAATGAGAATCAATGTAAACGATTAAAAAATTTTAATTATAACAAATAATTGATTTAAGCAAACGATCTTTCTTCTGACTGATACTTAACTTCATTCAGTTATCTGTAGCCATGGGATAACTTCGTGCAGCCATTTGTAACCATGCGATCGGTTAGGATCTCCACTGGAACCGCTTCCGCCTGTACCTACAGGTAGTTCTCTCACTATAGGCGTATCCAGGTCTTACAGGTAATCCTAGTGGGGACTCCTACTTGTTTGCACGGCAATGCTGTAGTTGGCGTCTTCGTCTCGAATTGATCGTTACATAAAAAAAATACAAATGTCTTAGACCAACTTATACTGCTTATTAACTAATTATTCAGGAAAGTATCCTGTAGAACTCAGATGGACTATCACATAGGAGGCATTAACCGACAATTTGGAAATTTACTGGTTACAGCAGGTATAAACAGAACTTAAATTACAATTTTAAGTTGAGTAAAAATTACAGATAACTACGGTTAATCAACCATAAATAATTACTGTTGCTCAAGGTATTTCTCTTCTTTACTTTAAGATGCGAAATCCAAAAGAATTTATGATTAAAATTTAAGATTCAAAAGAAAATTATGAAACTTGTCCAAACAGTGGCTCTCGGCAACTTCCAATAGAAGATAACTAGATTTTTATGATAAATAATAAAATCGAGGTATAACCTCTCTATAAATTAGTCTTATTATAACTCAAAATAAGGAATTTCTATTACTTTTTTTTATATGGCCCTTGGCACATAAACGATAATTGAAACAATGGAAAAAACGAGGTACAACCTCTCTTTAAACGAGTCTTATGACTCCAGATAAGTAATTTCTATTACTTAATCTATAAATATGGCTTTCGGCACATACACAATAATTGAACGTAAATTACGTCTCAATTAATCAAAGATAAAGATAAGATAATCACTATCTCGCCTTGAGATAGGAACTTAAATAAACGATGAAGAAAAAAAAACCAGGTAAATTTACACACATATACTTAAACCTCTCATATATGTAAAATTAATGTCGGTACATCATTGATAAAACGTGACACGGTAAGTCCTAATAATTATATGCTTCGCTTGATGTTACAAATAAACTGAAATATTAATGAAATAAGCCTGAAAAAAAAACTATGATCAACAATACTACAAAGGAAAATCCAGCGAAATTCTACTCAAATTCAATTAACTACCTTTTACAGGAACATATAAAATTTGCTTTGAAAATCTTCCAAGTAATACTGTTCAATTTAAATGAAAATATGTAAAATCATATGTATGACCACTAAACAATGAAATAATTACGTTCTCTATATATTTGGATTAAACCATTATCAAATTACACGAATTTTACCAATAAGATACGCAATTATCCACCAAAAAATCGGTATTCAAATCCAAAAGTCACCATAAAAAATTAAGATTGTTGAAATCGTCAATCACTCGAAAGTGCAATATAAAAATGCTAAATTCTCGCTTTAGCCGAATATAATTAAGTGAATTGGAAACAATTATTACTTACGTATTTGAAAAAGAAAAGATTATTGAAAAATATGCAGGATGAATACAATATTTTGAGATCAGAAAATTAATAACACTTACCGCGTCAAACGTCAACCAAGATGACCCACCTTCGTTTCAAAATTTTGTACGTTCTACCTATTTCGATTTTCAATGCTCTCATTGGGCAATTTAAACCATGTGACCCGGCGTCAAACTAAGGAAACACTCAACATACGCTAAATGTAGCAATCTATTGTAGATTACATGCTAAAATTACAGATATTGAACAACGCACTACGTCCTTCAATTACCAACTATACAAGATAAGTCCGTTTCCGAACAGATGGCATTCACTCAACAAAGAAATCTGTAATTACACGAATTCGCGAATTATGAATATAAATATGCGTACCTGTTCTCCTTAAATAGTTAATTGTGCGAAATATATCCATTCACAGATAGCTGTCATGCTGATCCATATACTGAAGATTGAATACCATTGATAAATAGATAGACTTTAGTGGAGCGGAATAGATTGATATATGATAAATTATATTCCGTTACACTAATGGCACTGGAAGTCGGTCCGCACGCGCACCTTGTTGGTAAGAGAGTGTAGAGGCTGGCTGACTGAACTTTCAAAGCTTAAAAATGTTTCGCTGGTCTGGGTACCGGGACAATCGGGTGTACCGGGAAACGAGGCTGGAGGCTGCTGACGCCTTAGCCAGAGAAGGTTCCGCACGCAGACACTTAGGGCATGATCCCTGTGTGGGGATCGCCCAGACTGTTGGCGAAAGAGCTCTGAAGACCTGGTCGGAGGGTGGGGCCAAAGAGGTATGGCGCACGACTCCGGGGATGAGACAGACGAGGCTCATGATACATAGGCCTGCGAAAAATCTCGCCAGGAGATTGTTGTGCCTACCTAGGAAGAAGTACAGGGCCCTGGTAGGATTCTACACATGGCACTGTAAGCTTAGGCGGCACCTGACTCGGCTGAGAATTGCAGAGGAGGGGGGTGTGTAGGTGGTGCATGGAAGACGATGAAACCCCATACCATCTCCTGATGATGCTAACATGGTTAGCGAAACGCGCGCGAGTGCAATAATTTTGTTTTGGTATTGTGGATAAAACTCCGTTTTAGTGCATTTTGCCTAAGGTTCCAAACTCCAACATAGGAAATATCAACAGGTTAAGATATTATAGATCAATAATAGTCTAATTTACAAACTGATTTTTTTCTCCGAGAAAGTTTGTGTGCCTAAAAGGAATAAAATTTAAATATATTTCTACGTTTTCTCATCAAGGCTTACGAAATACCAAAACTAGATGAATGCGGTTCCATAATGTAATCAAATAATCCCGGAATTTGTTGTTTCAATCCCGGTATTCTCGGGATACGGCGTATTTACATTCCATGTACTATTATATAGAAGGATATTATTGCGTAAAGCAGTAGGATTTTGAGTTAAAATAAGCATCAACTTGCACTATTGCATACTGCAATACAGATTAATTTCGATAGTATAATATGTATATTGAAATGCAAAGCGGGGCATTTCTAACTCCGTATCCTATTGATATAAATATATTTGTAGCTATGAATTAATAACGGCTCTAAGTGTTAGTATGAAGGCCATAATGGCATCCAAATGGGGATGTTAAATGTGTTATAATGACACCGTCGTAGAACAAAGAAAATAATTGAACTGTAGATTGAATAAATCAAATACTTTTATTTATAATTATTCTATAATAAAATTATTATAACAACTTTTGAGCTAACGTTAGAGGAACATACGAAATGAATCACAGCTTTTACCAAAAATAATGTGATAGACTCGAGAAAAAGGCATAGTAAAAGAAAGAGTAAAACGGAGAAACAATAACTTGAAATAGTCGAGGAAGAGCCTGTTGGATAATATTATATAATTTCGCCTCGAGCAATTTCAGGAGAGCGGAAAATATGACAGTACCATGACAATGTGATGCTGTAATCTTTTGAAATACTTGATTTTGTGCTGTGTCGCCGAGGGCATACCTATGTCTGTTTCATAATCGGTTCTAAAAATTATTTTGCTTTTTAAAATATTGTTTAAAACGGAAGCGATCGCAAGTTTGCGATTTGATAGGTTAATATGTTCTCCTTTATCAGCTTGTCAAAATAAAATCGTCAGTTTGTTAAACAACGTTTAACGGCATTAAAATTGTGTATAAATGTGTACACATTCTTAACTGTTTGTGCTAGTGAGATATATCAAAATGCTGACACAATAATTAACAATACGAAATTTTTCATTTTATCGGGTTATACAGAGTAAAGAAGTTTTTCTACTTGAACTATATTTTAAGATTTGCCATTCAAAATCCTTTCGTTTATTCTTCGCATATAAAATTTAGTTAATGCAGAATTTGAATAATTAGCACTGTATATTGTTTAATTTAACGTCAACAAAATGAAATTAAAATCGTCGACACACTGTAAACCGTTATATAATTTAAATAATTTCTCCCTTGCGGTGAAGTCTTTAATTTACGAACATCCTCGAAATAATTGCGGTCTTCCGGAATCTAAGTAGTCAAGATCCTATTTTCTGCTGGATTAAGTTTTAATTAATTCTAAATTATCGTACTCCGGCTTGAAGACGCGTCATATTAATAAAGAAGGTGTCTATTTTAAACGGTAAAGTAGTAAAGGTAAGGAGCCTAGTTTGATATTCTATGTGATACTAACCCGTCCAATTATGCGAATTAGAAGTTTCCATGTAACACAGTTTTGTGTGTATGTGCTATGTGGTACGTCTCGTTTAGTATGTCTCGTTTAATCTGAAATATGGCGCCGACTAGAGAACGACTGAAAAGTGACGCTCTACAAAAATCAAAGCTTAGTGTTGTAAAACAAAAACTAGTTCTACTTTGGTGAGTGTGTTTTGTGTAGATATATGGCTTACTTCGTTAATGTATCGAGTTTTCTTTTTATTTTTTTTAAATGGTCGCTATTTTTAGTGTAATAGTTTTTTAAGAGGGTATTGGAAATAATTTTGAGAATTATTTAAAAAAAGTCTTTTCCATTATAATTAGCACATGCATCGATGTGTGAGTAATGTAGAAATAAGTCCTCAAATTCATTTATTAACTTATTAAAGATTATGCAAGTCACAGATAAGAGATCCAATTTCTCATTATGAATATACAGCTTAAACTACCATCAAGAAGACTGTACACATGGAGAGCACCAGGAGACACGGTAAATCACACAAGAAGAAACCAAATAGACTACATCACAATTAATAAAAGGTTCCGCAACTCAATATCGTCAGTACAGACATATCCTGGTGCAGATATTTCATCTGACCACAATCTACTATCAGCAAAAATACAACTACGATTGAGGAAGATGAGAAAGAAGAATATAAACAAGACAACAGACATAAAAACACTGAAAACTGAAGAAATAAAACACAAAGTACAACAAGAGATTAACAACCAAATATATCCCTTCTCATTCCCAACAAACAATAGAAGACAAATGGAATAACATACAACACACTACTGTCTCACTTACAAAAAACAACCTGGAACCGCGAAGAAAACAAAAAAAGAAGGTATGAATGACAACAGAAATATAAGAATTGATGGAGGAGAGAAGACAGTTCAAAAATAGAGATGAAATAAAATACAGAGAAACAAACAAGATAATCAAAGAAAAAATAAAAGATGCAAAAGTGTCGTGGTTAAACCTGAAATGTGCAGAGATTGAGGAATTAGAAAAAAACACGATTCATTCAATATGCACAAGAAAGTTAAAGAAGCAGCAGGAATGATATAGAAAAATTACATGACAACATCAATAAATGAAGATGGACTAGCAAGTTGGGATTCAAACGAAAAGATGAAAACTTGGGAAAACTATATTAAAGAGCTCTTTCTTGATGAACACAGTGATAATTCCATAAATATACCAACTGAAATAGGACCCCATATCACTAAAGAGGAACTACTGTTAGCTTTACGTCGCATCAGAGATGACAAGGCCCCTGGACCGGATGAGGTTCATGTAGAGCTCATTAAACTTCTAGAAGAACAACACCTTGAATACATATTCAATGACATATAATGTAACAGGTGAATTACCAAAAGACTGGTTAATATCAACATTTATTCCAATCCCAAAAAGTAGTAAGGCTAAAAGATGCAATGAATACCGATTAATCTCTTTAATGAGCCATATGTTAAAACTATTTCTTAAAATCATACATCAAAGACTATACACAAAAATTGAGGAATTTCTTAGCGACAGTCAGTTTGGGTTCAGGAGAGGATTCGGAACTAGAGAGGCGCTATTCAGTGTACAAGTGCTAATCCAACGAGCACGTGATGTTGATGTAGATACTTACGCCTGCTTTATCGATTATGAAAAGGCCTTCGACAAAGTGAAACACAGCAAATTGATGACCATTCTAAAGAAACTAGGAATAGACGCTGCAGAACGACGCATTATAAATAATCTATACTCGCATCAAAAAGCGAAGGTCAAAGTGAATAATGAATATTCCAACATGATACATATTCAAAAAGGAGTACGACAAGGCTGTATTCTATCTCCGTTACTCTTCAACATATACTCGGAAGACATTTTTAACAAAGCACTTGAAGGGGTAGACTGCGGAGTATCGATAAATGGAGTGGTAGTCAATAATCTACGATACGCAGATGACACGGTATTACTATCAAGTGACGCGGAAGGACTTCAAACGTTAATAAACCGAGTGACTAGTGTCAGTGAGGAATACGGACTATCCTTAAATATTAAAAAAACAAAAATAATGATAATAAGCAAAATAATCAACCTAGACGACCGCTTTTATGTCAAAATAAACAATTAGAACGTGTTAACACAATCACGTATCTAGGTTGCTCTCTTAATGATCAGTGAGACCACTCTCGGGAAATCAGAGTTACGATAGAAAAAGCAAGAAGTGCCTTTAACAATCTAAGGAATATACAACCTTACCCTAGCTGTATATACTAGAACCCGCGTCCTCCGCTGTTATGTCTTTTCGATCCTGTACTACGGAGTTGAGGCATGGACCTTGTCTGACAACGCTGAGAAACGACTCGAAGCTTTCGAACTCTGGTACTACAGATGCATGCTGAGGATACTTTGGCCACATTATGAGGGGCGAAAAATATCGATTCTTCCGACTAGTAATGCAGGGCAAGATTAATGGGAAACGAAGACCTGGCCGAAGATGAATTTCTTGGTTACGAAACTTGCTGCAGTGAATTGGTGAGACGTCAACAAATTTATTTAGAGCAGCGGTTAATAAAATTATCTGGGCCAGAATGATCGCCAACGCCACTTGAAGGCATGGCACTAGAAGAAGAATGAGATCAAAATTGTCCTCAACAATAAATTGCTCGTCATATACAAATTTTTGTTTACAGCTGTTATATATTTTTTTTAACGTAATGTAGCAACAATAACCACCGAAATATGTAATTAACGGCAATACATCTTTGATAATCCAAAAGAGATCATAGTTTATTAAAATTTGAGCCAATAAAGTATTAAATTGGGGAAGTCTTGTTGAGAGCAATAATTATCATCTGGGTCATTATCAGGTAGCTCATTAACATCAATAGGGCCAAAATTGCGAGACTGAAGTGTTAATATAGATTGAATTATAAGTCTATTCTCTGTCTCATATAACTGTCGCCCAGAAAAATTATAATGACCACCTGCCATTCTTCAAACCTATCTTCATGAGGGTCTATTTGAAATTTCTAATCCTTAGTAGTTTAAATGCAGAAAATTTGACTTTTTCAAAGGCTTGTGACAAATTTAACTTCTCAGTATTTTTAAGCTCTTCATCTTTCAGCTACTTGGTCATATTTTGCTATTTTTTGATAAATAGGTAACAAGGGTAACAAAATAGATGCTATACAGTTTTCTTTTAGCCGTTGTTTTAGTAAATCCATTGTAAATAACTTATCAGTGTTTGTACTTCTTATTATACTACCTTCAGGAAAATGAGCTCCACATACTTTCGTGGAATACCGAAAACATTGACTTTAGGCCCATTTATATAGTTTCCATTACAGTCACTTTTGAGGTGTGTTTGACCGTTGTACGGTTTTGTTGTGTTCCGCACCGTCGGTTTTTTGTTTTTGTTTTGTTTGAATTTTCGTGACCAGTCACCCAATACGCGACAATACTTGTGTTTGTTTTCTTTCGTATTTTTTTCTTTCCTTTGTATACACGATTCGCTATTTGCTCTTCTTAAGGACATATATAACAAAGTTCGGTGCAGTGGCGAATGTCGCAGATATTTCTGTATGCAATGTACAGGGTTATTCATTATAAATAGACACCGCCCCTAACTTGGTTATTTTTAAAGATAGAGGGATAATTTTTTTATCGACTTGTAGGTAATCATCTTAATTTTTTTATTACTTATGAAAATATTATACAGGGTGTCTCATAAGCAAACGCCAATATAAAGTTATATTTTTTTAAATGGAACTCCCTGTATATTATTGCATTTTTGGATTCTACTTAAAATTCTAAGCATATTTTATGTATGATGTTACATCTCTAGAGCTAGTAGTTTAACAGCTATAAACAGTTGAAAATCGGTACTTTGGCTACTTTTCACCTTGGTAGCAAGAAGATCATTAGAGATGGAGTAAAATGAACTTCACATTCCTATCTTAAGTTTTCAAGTGCTATCTGATGGGGCTAACTGGCAGGCGGTACCATGGGTACCAAATCTGGTACCTTGGCAGGTACCATCAGTTAGCACCATCAGATAGTTCTTGAAAAGTTAAGATAGGAATGTGAAATTCATTTTACTGCATTTTCAATGGCCTTCTTGCTACCAAAGTGAAAAGTAGCCAAAGTATCGATTTTCAACCGTTTATAGCTGTGAAACTACTAACTCTAGAGGTATAACAACATACATAAAATATGTTTAAAATATTAAGTAGAATCCAAAAATGCAATAATATACAGGGTGTTCCATTTAAAAAAATGTAATTTTAAATTGGCATTTGCTTATGGGCCACCCTGGATAATATTTTCATTACAAATAAAAAAATTAAGATGATTACCTACAAGTCGATAAAAAAATTATTTCTCTATCTTTAAAAATAACCAAGTTAAGGGAGGTGTCCATTTATAATGAATAACCCTGTACGGGCCTTGATAAAGCAACTACCAAGACCTTGCTGTTGGAGAAATTTAACCATCTACGTTTCTTTTGTGCCCTGTGTAACTCTCCAAATTTGAGATATCTCAATGATAAAATTTCTAATTTATCAAAAAATCAGGTTCCTCAGGAGATATTTGACTCGCTGGCTGACCGTGTGAGTAAATTATGAAACAGTGTACCGACTATTTCTGAGATGTATCATGTTTTATTGAATAACGAATCTAAATGGAACCTTTTGGAGGAAAATAGACGATATTCACAAAATGTCTGAAGTGTTCTCCATTTGTTACCCCTTATTCTCTGTTGAAATCGGTAAGGAAACCATCAGGATCCAGGTGCAAGACTCCTAGTTCGCTGATATTAAGAAGGGTATTGACAACTAACCAAGTAACACTGCAAATGTTACCACCTTGGTTAGGGACTTAAATTATAAAGTTGTTAACCCAAATCAACATAGTGCACTACCTACGATGACATGCTTTACTTCTACGTCGTGCTCTACTCAAACTACATCAACGGGATTTGTTTCATCTTCCACTCAAACGGATCTGCCTACTGAAGTTTCCTCAATCCCAGAAGATTTCAACTCCGCAATTTGTAGAAGTGCCCAAAGATGGCACTATGTGATTGTAGAACATCTCCCGACAGGATCTACTTCAAATAATATCGTGCACTATGTGAAGGTAAAGTTGAAAACATCAGAATTTATTCGATGCTATAACCTGTTCAGTCAGTGCAATGACTCCAAGGGAACTACATTTAAAATAGGGACCCTATCAAGAAAGGCCGCTGAGAATTTGTTCGGCATCAATATCTGGCCACTCGGGGCTCAAGTTAGATGGTCAACGGAATCTGAAATCCCTCAGAAAACTACAGAGCTCTATCTAACTCTCTCCTACAAGGCGAAAGTGACTAGCAGCCCGACCTCTGGCAATCTGCGGGACATTCCCTCTCCAGACAGTGGAGCTAAGGCACACAAGGTAACTACAGTAGCTTCTGACAAACAAGCTATCGCTGCTTGCAAAACTAATGCCCTTGTGAGCGATGTAGAAATTAAACTGTCTAAGGAATCACCCCATAAACCGTTCTTCTCTCTGGACCCGCTGTCTCCCCCAACAGTTAAATTAACACTGGCCGCCAGTAAGTCTAACGACTCTAGTAATCGTTTCCTTATGGCAAGGCTAAGAGAACCTGCTATCTTCAGAGCCATTAGGTTGTACCGTGCCTATTTGCATGACCAACCTGCCTCGGTATGCTACGAGGGATTTACCAACATAAGCATCAGATTATTCCTAGCATCTGAAGGACTGCCAATCCAGGATGACATATTACGTAAGGTCTACCACGGCTTTCATGATGCATATGGGTTTAAACACAAGACTTTAGCGATCAGACCGCAGGGAGCTCCGAGCGTCATGCAAAAGTAGGGGCACGTATTACAATAAGTAATATTTCACCTTTCGTAGCTTCTCCCCTGTAACTAAATTTCATCATCTCCAATCGGATAACTACTTTGAATTTTCCATTGTATACAATAAGAACTTTGATATACACGTAATTTGCATATATAGAGCGCCAAATTCCGATGTGCAATTGTTTTGTAATAACCTGCTAAGCTTGCTAGACGGTCTGCCGGTAAAAGGCAAGTACATTTTGTGCGGTGATTTGAATATTGACTACGCTACCGCTTGTGCTGCCCAAAAATGATTAATTTCTATTTTTGACTCTTTTGGTTTTTCAACGCATGGAACCTCTCCAACTAGGATTTTTAACAATTCCTCTTCTATCATTGAATATGTAGCGTCCGACTTTCCTCCAACTGATGTCCAATCGACAGTAACTAGCGCGGGTCTCTCTGATCGTGAGGCAGTAATCTCCAAATTCAATATTTCTTTAGGCACTCAAGGAAAACTCGCCACCTAGGTAGAATCTTCTCAGCCTCCAATTTTGCATTCTTTCGAAACCTTTGCCTAAAGACGAACTGGAATTTTGAATCAGGTGAACTTGATTCTGACTTTAGTGGTTTCTTAAATAAGATTATAAATGCAATCAATAAAACCTTCCCGCTTAAAACCATTAAACCTAAACGTCATAAACCATGGACCACGAAAGGCCTACGTATATCTGCAAAAAATATGCGTTCCCTCTTATACATAAAAAATTCCCTAACTCCATTCAAGTTCTTGAATTCATTTCGAATTATAGGAAGATCTACCTAAAACTAATCAAGACAGCAAAGAAACTATACTATCAAAATCGTTTATCAACTGCTAAAAACGTATCCAAGGAGACTTGGTCCATTATTAACGATCTTAGAGGTAAAAGAAACTCCGCAAATCAGAGCATGCCAAAACCAAATGATTTAAACGAATATTTTATCAACGGGAGCAAAAATGTTACCTCTGGTATTTCTCCTTCTCTCGACCCTCATTCCTTTCCTCCTTCTTCTAAAAAAGTCGCCGATAGTTTTTACCTAAGCCCTGTGACCAGCCTTGAACTAATGAGCAGCATAAAGAGTAAATGAACGTGTAGCACTGATAATCTATCAATTAAAGTTTTTTTGAACCCCCCACTTCCAATTCTGGATGTCCTAGCTTCCTTAATTAATGCGTCCTTCACGAAAAGTGCTTTTCCCGAATGCCTCAAAACTTCGATAATTATTCCTCTTCATAAGGGAGGTGAAAAGGATGTCTTATGCAACTATCGTCCAATTGCTCTTTTGCCTGTACTCTCTAAAATCATTGAAAAGTTATTAAAAAATCGCATCATGCCATTTCTCCTTGGCATACTGCTCCGGAACAGTTCGGATTTTTACCAAAGAAGTGTACTAATGACGCCATGTTCTTGTTGCTTCACGATGTTTACTCATCCCTTAACAACAATCTCCCCACTGCTACAGTCTTCTGTGAATACGCTAAAGCGTTTGACTGTGTGTGTGTCATGACATCTTGTTAAGAAAACTAAATTTTTATGGAATCCGTGGTATTCCTTCGAACTGGTTTCAATCATATCTTGAAAATAGACAGCAGTTTGTTAGAGCGAACGGTTTTGATTCTGATTGCAGATTAATTACCAGTGGAGTTCCACAGGAGTCTGTTCTTGGGCCTATCCTTTTTCTAATATACATTAATGACATCACATACCTAAAATTCAATGGTAAAATTACCCTCTTTGCTGACGACACAAGCATAACTTGGAGTGATTCTAATACTCTCTCCGTACACTCTAATATCTCCAGCGATCTCGTCACAATCAAAACTTGGTCTGACTCAAATTGGCTGTGTTTCAACGTTGATAAAACGGTAGTTTTATCTTATAAAACAATCTTACAACAACCTTTGCTACTTCACAATAGCAACATTAAATACGTTGAATCGGATAAATTCCTAGGTTTGAATATTATTGCCGACCTTAAGTGGACCGCACATATTGATTCTTTAACAAGAAAACTATCTTCGGCCTGCTTCACAAATCGGCCAGTTTCGAGGAAACTAAATTTGTTTACTGCCAGGCTCACTTACTTCTCTTTGTTTGAATCTCATCTTCGCTGCGGCCTTCCTTTTTGGGGCTGCTGTAACACCAAGCAATTTCGTACCATTTTCAAACTTCAAAAGAGAGCAATTCGTTATTTATTTGGTCTTATTGGCAGAGCTCATTGCGAATACTAATTCAAACAATATAAAATTCTAACGCTTCCTGCTTTGTTTATTTTAGAAACAACTTGCTTAATACGAAAATATCGAACCATATTTCCCGAAAGGCCACAACATGAATACCCAACAAGAAATTCGAGTCAGGAAGGTAGATGTCCTTTTCCCTCCTCTGAATTGACAAAAAATTCTATTCTTTATAACTCCAAGACGTTATACAATACACTCCCGCTACATCTTAAATCCATCCCTACATTTGTTAAATTTCGTGAAAAAACGAAAGCTTACCTACTAGAAAGACTTTATTATTCTATAAATGAGTTTTACGTGGATTATTTTTTTTCTCCATTAATTTCAATTAATCGTTAATCGTTATTGAATCTTTCTATTTGGGCATCATGTGCGTCGGTGAAGAAAATTTTATAGTAGGTATAGGATTATCTTTTTGACGAATGAGTGGTTTCGCGGGTATACAGGAATTACACAAAATTAAATTTTCCAGGCTATCAATTTTGTCATGTTATGTTTACTTTCACTAGGTATTTCAACTTTGCAACCTATGCACATTTTTCGAGTCAAGTTCACCGACATGACCTTCCTTATTTTTCCCAACAGCACGCTTCGCTTTAATGTCTGATTCATATTTTGATAACACTGAATTTCTTTGCCCTATGCTTTGTATACTTCCTGTGGATTTGGTTTAACTGCTTATGATGTTCTGTAATATAGTTTCTTGATAAATCGTGACCAATTTCAAGTTGAAAATTGCTTGTTGTTCTATTTTTATTGTATATATTATTGTATATATTAAGTTTTGTTTTGTTTTGTATTTGGTCTACTATGGTTAGTTTATTTATTTAATTCGCTATGTCCATAAAATTTATTTGAATTTTTCTGTGGCAATAAAGCATACTTGACTTTGACATTGACTTTGAATTAGACTAAGTCTCAGTTATCACAAAACATGCTATTAAACCCGAACAAAGACGTATAAACTAACCCAAACTAACCCATTCAACGTTGTTTGGTCTACACAAAGCGCAGAGCAACAGAAGTCCGAAATATATAGTTTTACGTATTTAAAAATACGGCTGACAATTTAAATTGTATACCTAAATATACAACGAAATACTAGGTCACAGTTTCACGCACTTAAAAGCACATAAATAGTTCAGATTTCAGAAAAATGCAAGGGAATAATACGAACTGTGGAATACCATAGCCATTATACTAAGTTATACTAACACAAACTAATCGTTTGTTTTGTCTGCGCTGTTGCCGGCTCTATAGCGAAAGTACAACAAATAATAATTGGCGGGTGTTGGGACAAAGCTTACAGAACTAGACTACTACGTTGGGGTTTGGAACCTTCGGCAACATGCACTAAAACAGAGTTTTATCCACAATACCGAAACAGAATATTTGCACTCGACGCGCGTTTCGCTAACCATGTTAGCATCATCAGGAGATGATTAAAACTCACTAACCCAAACTAAATTATTTTTAATTCCGTAAACTTTGGTTGAGACCAGCCCTATTGCCAATTATTGAGATCGGCAAATTTTCCGGCGAATATGTGTATGATTTTAAATATGTATGTACAGGGTGGCCCGTTACCTTATCTCGAAAACTACGGGGGTTGGAAAAAAAAATAATTCAAAAGTTTTTCCTAGTAAAATGATATTTATTTTTTTGCATTGTTTTAATCGTCACTTTTTTATATACAGGATGGTCAAAGAAAGTTACACTTTTTAAAATGAAACATCCAATATTTTATTACATTTAATTACAATACTTAAAATTCTAAGCATATTTGATGTATGATGTTATACCTCTAGAGTTAGTAGTTTCACAGATATAAACAGTTCGGTACTTTGACTACTTTTCACCTTGGTAGCAAGAAGACCATTAGAGATGGAGTAAAATTAATTTCACATTCCTATCTTAACCTTTCAAGAGTTATTTGACGGTACTAATTGGCAGGTGGTACCATGGGTACTAAATCTGGTACCTATGTAGGTACTATCAGTTAGCGCCATCAGATAACTCTTGGAAAGTTAAGATAGGAATGTGGAATTCATTTTACTCCATTTTTAATGGTCTTCCTGCTACCAAGGTGAAAACTAGCCAAAGTACCGATTTTCAACTGTTTACAGCTGTGAAACTACTAACTCTAGAGGTATAACATCATACAACAAATATGCTTAGAATTTTAAGTAGAATCCAAAAATGTAATAAAATATAGGGTGTTTCATTTAAAAAAGTGTAACTTTCTTTGACCATCCTGTATATAAAAAAGTGACAATTAAAACGATACAAAAAAAAAAATAAAGATCATTTTATTAGGAATGACTTTTGTATTTAAATTTTTTTTCCAACCCCGTAGTTTTCGAGATAAGGTATAGGCCCCTCTTAAACGGGCCACTCTGTACAAGCAAGGTGTCTGTCTATAGTTTATAGGTATAGATACATAATATGAATAATGTATCTAATACATATGTACTTATGTATTTAGAGAGATGGTTGTTAATAATGCACGACATTTAAAACGTACTTATTTACTTGTTCTCATTTCCAGAATTTCTACACAGCGCACAGCGGTGACGGCAGCCACCAGTTATCCGGCGTCGCCGATCATCGAGCAGCAGATTATCGAGAGTTCACTGTATTATTTTAGGAAAGTGCACGAACGGGGCAGTTGTATTAGATAATTAAATAAATAAATTACGAAATAGCTCATTATAAAAATTGGAAAGAGCATCTTATGGAAATATGTATTTTACAATTCTTTATATACGGGTATCATAATATTCGCCACTATCGTAGTAATCAGGCAACGTTGCAACCAATTTCGTCTCCATCGCGAAAGAATTAGGCAAGGCCGAGTTCGACGAAAACCAGCCGTCGGGGGTTTTCGCTGATGAGACGACCGAATCTGGACATCAGAAAGTCGATGCCCCTAGGGGCGATGCTGTGCGAAAGAAGAAAGGCGATTTGACGTCCGAAAGGGTTGACGTTCCGCAGGGATGTTCGGCGGGCGCCCCATAAACCGTTAAAAATATTTTGAAACCTAGGGGCTCCATTTAGGGGCCGATATTTTGTGACTTCCAAAATCACAGTTTTGGTCAATTTAGTTCGGCAGGCGGTCCTATACACGAAAAAAAAAACATTTTTGGGACCTAGGGGCTCACTTAGGGGCCAAGGGGATTTGACGTCCGAATGGATTCAAATTCGGGTGTAGGGAGTTTTCGACGATGCCGAGTTCGAATCTGAGGTCGGCGGGAACCTACCGCGATTAGGTTCCGCGATAGGAGCCGGACGAGGTCGAATTTTGGTGATGAGCGAACGAGGTGATGAGAATAGCCAAATACAGAAAAATGCTGGAATCAATACAACGGAGGGCTTTGTTGAGGGTGGCATGCGGTTACAGGACCATATCAGCGGAGGCTATACAGGTCATCACGGGTATACCGTCCATTGACCTCTTGGTGAAGGAACGGAAACATCTCCATGAGACGAGAGAGGGGCATCGCCCAGAGGTGCGGATGGCTGCGCGCGCAGAATCCGTAATTCAATGGTAGTCTAGATGGGAAGCAAGGGACAGTGGACGAAGAAATTGCTCCCCGATTTAATCCAGTGGGTAAACTGCACACATCCCAAACTCAATTATTACACCACCCAAATAATATCTGGTCACGAAAGCTTCCGCCAGTACACGAAGAAGTTGGAAAAACAGACGACAGGTGTACCCACTGCGGTGAGGTAGACACTGCGGAACACGCATTGTGTAATTGCCCAAGATGGGAACGGAATAGGAATGAAACAGAGCTAGCTCTGGGCAACCAAATTACCGCGAATATACTGACTCTGATGATGAACTCAAGAAACAACTGGAGGATTGGGGAGAAATATATGACACAAATAATGAAAGATAAGGAGCAGGACGAGCGTGTACATTAACAAAGATTCTGAATGTCACAATGCCACTGTATTGTCGGGGCTGCCTCTGAGGTTATATCCACGCGTATGGTTCCGGGGGTAGCTGCCACACAGAGGGGGAAGGGTTTTAGTCGTTCGGCGACCCTAGGACCAGGGCGTCGATGCCAAAACAACAGGCTCTGCTAGCAGCAATCCCCTCTATAAAAAAATAAAAAAAAAGTTTGGGTTAGTTTGTGTTAGTTTGAGTTAGTTTGGGTTAGTTTGAGTTAGTTTGGGTTAGTTGAGGGCCATGCGAAGAGTGAAATATTACTTATTGTAATACGTGCCCGTACTTTGGATGCACTTTTTACGAAATATTTTGCACGGAAGCTCGGGAGACAAAGTGGACGCTGGCTCTCAAGACTCTTGTCATACTTACTTACCTGAACTTTTAAAATTCACAGCGTTTTCACTGTCAATTTTCCCAGGCTATTAAAAAAGTGAGTATAATACTTTAAATATGCTTTTTCCGATATCTATTTATACCAGGAGGAATATATTTATTTCGCAAGTTCATTTTATAGGGTCTGAGTTGCTTGATCGCTCTTAAATTATATTTTCATGCTATTAAGCCAATGCCGTTGTATGTAATTCCGCTAGTTGGCAGAGATGTAATCCTCCTTATCACTAAGTGCAAGAGCACTTACAGGCTCAAACTGAGTTTCAAAGGAACTCGGTTATGTTGCCAGTGGCGTGGTTTTAAGCAATATAATACTCTTAGGATGTGTACATTGATCTGAATTATGTTAGCAGTAGATTAATGCCAAATCTTATATAACGAGTTATTCGCATCACGTATCGCAGTTTAAATAGAAACAAAATACATTGTTCTGACAACATCTTAAACTTGTTATTGATGGTCAGCTATCTGTATGTTTAATGTATATTTAAATAATGGTATGCAGTATTCAGTGTGATATATCGACAGAGTACAAATAATATCGAGTAGGTTTACTCAGCAAAAATCGTTTGATGTTTTTGAATCAAACCCAAAAGCCGCAGCACGGTAAAAAATTAGTTTTTACTCTACCTGCAGCAGCTAGCACTCTGTGAGGGCAGATTCAAAAAGTATTAGCTGATGTAAAATTATTTCCTCGATTATTATTTGATACATGATATTTCAAAGAGCTATTAAGGTAATTTTTAATACGTGATTCAAATGAATAAAACTATGTAACAAAGTTACCTATACAAAATAGTAACGTATACTAAATTCAAAAACATTATAAATAAAGGTAATACCAATGAAAATAATTTATTTGGCAGTTTGTAACTTGATTTATTTATTAAAAACATGTATAAAGCAGAAAGGTCAAAATATCTGACAAATATTGTGGGAATTTAAATATAAAAAATGACATATTAAGCTAGTAAACTACATTATTTATAGCTTCTAAAAGGTCTTAGCACTGCATTACTCGCGCTACGAGCATTTCTCTCACATTTTATGCGAAATAGTCAGTTTTCGGAGATGGCTTTGCGAGCGGAGCTGTCCTCCACTATAGCTGACTGATTTGGCGTCTTCTTTAACATGGCCAATTAATCGGGTGCATTTCTCAAGTGATTAGCTGTATTTGTGAGAATTTCTCACATCGCGCTACGTCTGCCCTAGTACTTTTAACATTGAAAATGTTTCTGTTTTCCTGTTATGGGGCATCAAATTGTGAAAAAGTGCATGCTACATTTGCCACATATGACGTCATATGCGTGAGAGATCATGTTAGTTTGGATTAGGGTTTATGCGGACGGAATATGTTCAAATGACAAAAATAAATTAAAACTGAAACTAACCGAAAGTTGACTGAACTACTAACCCAAACTAACCAAAAGTAACCAAAAGCACCAAAAAATTATTAAAATGTATCGGAACACTTAAATTAAAGTAAGTTAAAAGTAACTCAAATTAACCGAACTTTTGCGGCTAACCAAAACTAATCAAATACATTAAAATTCGGATCCGGTTCAAATTACTAAAATAAATTGGAACCAACTGAAACTAACCGATGGTTGATTGAACAACTAACCAAAAGCACCAAAAAGGGCTAAACCGTATCGGGACAAGTTAAAAATATTAAAGTGAGTTAAAATTAACTCAAATGAACAGAATTTTGGCGACTAACCAAAACTAACCGAAAACATTAAATTTAATTATAACGTATCGGAGTCGGTTCAAGTGACTAAAATAAATTAAAACTAACTGAAATTAACTGAAATTTTATTGAGCGACTAACCAAAATTAATCAAAAGCACCAAAGAGGGCTACAGCGTATCGGAATATTTTAAAATATTAAAGTAAGTTAAAACTAACCCAAATTAACCGAATTTTAGCAACTAACCAAAATTAACTAAAAACGTTAAAATTGTTTATAACGTACCGGCACCGGTTCAAAAAATGACTAAAATAAACTAATTGAAATTAACCGAAAGTTGATTAAACTACTAACCAAAAGTAACAAAAAGCACCAAAAAGTGCTAAAACGTATCGGAAGAGATTAAAAATATTACAGTAAGTTCAAAATAACCAAAATTCACTAAATATTAGCGACTAACCAAAAACTTTAAAATTGGTTATAACGTATCGGAACCGGTTCAAGCGACTAAAATAATTTAAAACTAACTGAACCTAACCGACAGTTGATTGAGTGACCAACCAAAACTAACTAAAAGTAACCAAAGGCACCAAAACGTGCTAAAATGTATCGGAATAGGTTACACAAATTAAAGCAAGTTAAAACTAACCAAAATAAACTGAATTTTTGCTTCTAACCAAAACTAATCAAAAACTTTAAATTTTATTATAATGTATCGGAGCCGGTTCAAATGAATACCTCTGTGGTTTCATGCGAGTGATTTTTCAAGGTCGCGTCACGACACGGAAATTTTTCCTGAACGTCACGAGACGGTTTATGAAAAATTGATTATAACGTTCCGATACATATTCGAACTTCCAATAAAGTTCAAAATTTGAAACTTTGTTTGTTATATAGTTTTAAATTTTTAAATACGTTTTTTTAAGAACTGCCATTTGGCACATGGGCCCTTATATATAAAAAAAAATAAAAAAAAAGGTTCGGATATGAAGACCTAAAAAATTACTCTCCACTTGTAGATAGGAAAATCTATTAATATATAATTAGCCATGACGTTGCTGCAATATTTCTAACCTATTCCGAATTGTTCTAGCCCGTTTTGGCGCTTTTGGTTACTTTTAGTTAGTTTTGGTTAGCCGTTCAATTAACTTTCGGTTAGTCTCAGCTAGATCTAAATTATTTTAGTCATTTGAACCGACTCCGATACGTTATAATCAATTTTAGTGTTTTTGGTAACTTTGGGTTAGTCGCCAAAGTTTGGCTCGTCTTGGTTAGTTTTAACTTACTTTAGCTTTTGTAACCTATTCCGATACGTTATAGTGCTTTTGGTTACTTTTAATTAGTTTTGGTTAGTCATTCAATCAGCTTTCTGCTAGTTTTAGTTGGTTTTTATTTATTTTAGAATTTGATACCGTTCCAATACGTTACGAGTAAACTAATTTTAATGTTTTTGGTTAATTTTAGTTAAACTCCGAAATTCGGCTAATTTAAGTGAGTTTCAACTTACTTTAATATTTTAAATCTGATTTGCTTTAAGTTTTCGCCTATTTGGTGCTTTTGGTTAGTTTTGTTTAGTCGTTCAATCAACTTTCGGTTAATTTCAGTTAGTTTCAATTTATTTTAGTTATTTGAACCGGTTCCGACACGTTATTAACAATTTTACTATTTTTGGTTAGTTTAGGCCAAAATTCGGTTAATTTGGGTTAACTTTATGTTACTCCAATATTTTTAATCTATTATGATACGTTTCAGCCGGTTTCGGTGCTTTTAGTTACTTTTGGTTAGTCATTCAATCAGCGGTCGGTTACTTTCAGTTAGCTCCAATTTATTTTACTCATATGAACCGGTTCCGATATATTGTAACAAATTTAAATGTTTTTGGTTAAATTATGTCAGTCGCGAAAATTAGGTTAATTTGGGTTAGTTTCAACTAACTTTAATATTTTTAATCTGTTCCTATAGGTTTAAGGCCTTACTGCTTTTGGTTACTTTGGCTAGTTTCGACTAGTCGTGCAATCAACTTTCTGTTAATTACAGTTTCAATTTATTTTAGACATTTGAACCGGTTCCGATACTTTATAACCAATTTTATGGTTAATGTTTTTGGTTAGTCGCCAAAATTCGGCTACTTTGGGTTAGTTTCAACTTACTTTAATATTTTTAATCTGTTCCCATACGTTTTAGCCCTTTTTGGAGCTTTTAGTTACTTTTGGTTAGTTTTCAATCAACTTTCGGTTAGTTTCAGTTAGTTCCAATTTATTTTAGTCATTTGAATCGGTTCCGATACGTTATAATCAAATTAAATGTTTTTGGTTAGTTTTGGTTAGTCATTAAAATTCCGTTCGTTTTGGTTAGTTTTAACTTACTTTAATTTTTGTAATCTGTACCGGTATGTTTTAGCCCGTTTTGGTTACTTTTGGCGAGTTTTGGTTAGTCATTCAATCAACTTTCAGTTAGTTTCAGTTAGTTCCAATTTATTTTGTCATTTTAATCGATTCCGATACGTTATAATTAAATTTAATGTTTTTGGTTAGTTTGGGTTAGTCGTTAAAATTCCGTGCGTTTTGGTTAGTTTTAACTTACTTTAATTTTTATAACCTGTACCGGTACGTTTTAGCACGTTTGGATACTTTTGGCGAGTATTGGTTAGTCATTCAATCAACTTTCGGTTAGTTTTAGTTAGTTCCAATTGTTCAAAAACCATTTTTGAACACGGCTTCAAATCTAACGATTTAATTTTTGTACAATTTAACATTCCACGCCACTGTCTTCGCATTCCAAACAATTTAAAATTCTGTAGATACTACTAACGCCATCTCTTGTTTACCACGTTTATCCACTGCGCTAGACAGTCTAGAAAGCTAAAAGTTAAGCGTCCTCAAAAGGCCTCCGACCAATCATAGCGCTTCGCGCTTTTCAGGGTGGTATTACTAGCGCCATCTGTTGTAACCACCTTACCCCATCTGAAGCCGGCCGTGCATCCTAAACTCATCTGACCAATCATAGCGTTTCCCGCTATACCCCGGCGACCGACTCGACCAATCACTGTCTCTTAACGGAGGTAATCAAGTTAGCTCCTAAATTCATGATCTTTGAGAATCGATTTTAATAAAAACTAGTTAACGTATTTCGACCGGATTTGTGTTAAAATTCATAAGGTTAATTTAGACAATCGCTGACGTAAAGGTTTACCTAACTTCACAGTATTTACATTATTCGCCCTTTCTATTTCCGGAAGATGTATATCATCCCGCCAGAAGGGGCGTTAACAACTTCTTCAAGTTGATCTAGTTCCCACGTTCTAGAAAAAGAGTAGCATCTCGAACCTCGGCAATGTAAGTCGCAAAAGGCGCACCCCCGTTTCTAGCCGGCTGGCGCTAGCCGCCATATCGGCAAGTTTTCACGTTTTGAGATCTCATAATCTATCTAGTTCGTTACTCAAGTGATATAGTGATATCCTGGCATAATCATCGTCATATCAAGCCTACAATAAGGTATTTATCGGCAAACATACTGCCGTTATTCTCACGAGTATCACGCCGAGCAATGGCGTCCCAATTGGTCTCATCCATGGGAGTTCTACAATCGAGCCCTGTCTCAAACCACACTCAATCGAGCATAGTCTCGGAATCTCAAGTAAGTAAACGAACATGTTTACAATCACATTCTCACAAAGCCTACAAAAAGGTATTTCTCGGCATCTTGACTGCCATTATGGAGACCCACTGATCTCTAGTACTAAGCCTCCAAAAAGGTATTTTTCGGCATCTTTACTGCCATTATGGAGACCCACTGATCTTTAATTCTCAAAGGCTGTACCATGCGCAGTACAGTCTCCAATGGCCTTGCCCATGGGACATTCTATATCACCAGTATACCACTGGGTTGCTATACTGATGCCTTATTCTCATAAGGATTAAACGGCACTAGTCTGCCAATTTACTCAAGTTATCACAAGGCTGTATCCCCTACGCGGATCTCAGCTTACTTATGCTACCAGTATAGCATATTTACTAATCATTCATGCGTGTACCAATAAGCCGCATTCACAAGGCATTCATGTCATGCCATATGCACTAACTGCATACCAGAGTCAAACCACTACATTCCAGTCATTCTCATTTGCAAGAAATTGAACTACATTGTAAATAGAAGCTAGCCATAGATCTAGCAAGTGTTTTTCAAAGCGACTTTCCCCCAGTGTTGGAAGACAACCTCCTGAACATTGAACGTTTCTCGTCAATGGTGTTTATAGTGTACATATTAGCTTTTAGGTGGACTTTAAGGTAATATTATTCCTGTTATTATTGCTTGTATATTGTTGTATTTTATATCAAAGCTAAATCAGCTAACATAGTTGATAAGTAGCTGTTCCGCAGGAACTCTAACAGACATTTAACTGTACATAGCTTCAAGGTTATGTTTATAACCATATATTAGTATAGTATTAGAACTGTTTATGCATTGCTTTAGTTTTTAAGAGTTTTATTTATGTCATATTTTTCAAGGTAGAAATTTGCCTCGACTGATATTATTCATATCGTAGCACTGACTACGTACAATTATTCAGTGTTGATATTTTGCGTATTTATGAGCTTCTAGTTATTTTCAAGTAAAACTTATTAAAATATTCATATAATGCTAAAGCTTTTTGTTTTATTTACAAAATGACTTTAGAACTAGCCCTCTGGTAAAATTAAGTGCCTAAGAGCAAATCTCTTTTTGTTCAGAAAATCGACCAAGATCGACTCTGAAACACCAATTTATTTTAGTCATTTGAATCGGTTCCGATACGTTATAATAAAATTTAATGTTTTTGGTTAATTTTGGTTAGTCGTTAAAATTCCGTTCGTTCTGGTTAGTTTTAACTTACTTTAATTTTTGTAATTTGTACCGGTATGTTTTAGCCCGTTTTGGTTACTTTTGGCGAGTTTTGGTTAGTCATTCAATAAACTTTCAGTTAGTTTCAGTTAGTTCCAATTTATTTTAGTCATTTTAATCGATTCCGATACGTTATAATCAAATTTAATGTTTTGGTTAGTCGTTAAAATGCCGTTCGTTTTGGTTAGTTTCAACTTACTTTAATTTTTGTAACCTGTCCCGGTATGTTTTATCCCGTTTTGGTTACTTTTGGCGAGTTTTGGTTAGCCATTCAATCAACTTTCAGTTAGTTTCAGTTAGTTCCAATTTATTTTAGTCACTTTAATCGATTCCGACACGTTATAATCAAAATTAATGTTTTGGTTAGTAGTTAAAATTCCGTTCGTTTTGGTTAGTTTTAACTTACTTTAATTTTTGTAACCTGTACCGGTTTTGGTTAGTCATTCAATCAACTTTCGGTTAGTTTCAGTTAGTTCCAATTTATTTTAGTCATTTGAATCGGTTCCGATACATTATAATCAAATTTAATGGTTTAATTTAATGGTTTTGGTTAGTTTTGGTTAGTCGTTAAAATTCCGTTCGTTCTGGTTAGTTTTAACTTACTTTAATTATTGTAACTTGTACCAATACGTTTTAGCCCGTTTTGGTTACTGTTGGCGAGTTTTGGTCAGTCATTCAATCAACTTTCGGTTAGTTTCAGTTAGTTCCAATTTATTTTACTTATTTTAATCGATTCCGATACCTTGTAACCAAATTTAAGTTTAAGTAAATAAACTAACACGATCTCTCACGCATAGGTATATGATGTCATGAGGCAAATGCACTTTTTCACGATTTGAGACCCTAAACTGGGATAATAGAAACATGTTCAAACTTAAAATATAAAAGTTCTTTCACACGAGGATTCTGTATGCGAGATTCGCAGATCTTAAAAAAAATAATTGAAGAAATAATTTCCTGGTTTTTCAGAGAACCGATCTCAATAACACAAAATTATACGCAAACAAGATTGATATTTCCAATCGGATTGATAGATTTTAGGTACCACAAAACAGAATGTCCGGCCAGTTATAGACCAATAACATATTTACAGATGTGATAAAAAATATAACTAATAGTATTATTCAGTTAAACAGATAAACACCTTCAAAAATACATTAAAACCTCCGAAAAGCCAAAAAGGATGCAGGTTGAACGACCAAGGTTGCAACAGTTGATAATAGACTTTGTAATAATGAAATACACAAGAAAACAACAAATTAACTTAAACACATGTTAAAGTTATGCTGCAAAATTTATAAAGTACATCCGACTATTAAAAAATTCCTGTCGACTATGATGAATATCTGAAGATTAAGTGCACACTTAAGAGTAGAAAAAAAACCAAAGCATGTATAATATAAATAAAAACAGCAATCTTTATGGAGACTCACTAAGAACGTTATGGTTCTGTCTCTGCACAAAATTTGGTTTTCAAATAAAATATCAGTAAGTAAAACATAGAATTAACCACCTTTTATATGGATGGCATCAAAATATATGAATCAATATGCCGAGGGGAGAGCAAATAACAGCAGATATTAAAAATGATATACACAATAGAAAGAAGACAATTTAAAGACGATATCGACACACAAAATCTTAACAACGAAATACTAGATAACACATAAGAAGACATAACATACAAATATTGGGAATTTTAATAAAATACAAGAATAAACCATACAGCTAAATATGATAAGAAACGCCTAACATAAATTTGGAACATAAAATTAAGTTCAAAGCACCTATCCGAAGCCATTAACACGTTTGTCATTCTACAGAAAGAGCAAAGCTACTCAGAGACAAGAGCCACCAAGGACTACCTAAAATACATTATGAAAATCAGATGGAAATGACCTATGCACGAAATACCATCAACTCCACAAAACAATTGCACAGATAATACGTAGGAGGATAAATAATACTACACGGAAAGACAAAACATTGTTGCGCATAAAACCCTTT